>JZLH01S0566476.1:0-16338 GCA_001188425.1 Eucidaris tribuloides
ATGTCTGCTCCCTACTATCACTGTTACTTTTTCTAAACATATGCACCTTGAGCACTCTACAGAATGGATTTGCCGCAATACAAGTCACATGTATTATTATGATTATTATCATCTTAATAATTGGCATTTCCTATTAAATAGTATGGGCTGAACCTTGTTGAAGCCATCTAGACCCACTACTGGTCATGACTTGGTATATACTGCCTGGAGTATTAAACATATGTTTTTCCAATCACAGACATTACATGTAAGTGGAGGTAGTCCTTGACGAAAACTAATTTTATGTCCAGAGACATATTTGATTCCTCCTCGTGCAGTCTTCTCACATTTCCAAAATCACCATAAAGTCCATTCCTCGATATTAAAATCTGGAAACTATATCCGTGCATCCTTGAAAGGTTTGGAAAAAAAAGTACATCATGTACCACAGAAAAAAATCATATCAGTTTTGAGTCAGCAGTGTGTGTTTCTCTTTTTTAATTTTATCAATCTGAATAAAAAAATTGATCAAATATGGTGATTACAGACACTTTACATGTCAGTAGCAGAAACTGATTTAATTTCTTTTTTGGAGGGGGTGCATTTTTTAATTTATCAAGCAAAACCCTATTCCATATGGATAAATTGTGGATGGAAATGGAGATATATTTAACCCTGTAGGGAATCGGTTGACTCTAACACTTTGCTGTTGCAAATGATACTTATATTGTGATAAAGTATGAAAGTAATGTAATTCGTTAATTTCAGTTTTATAAAGTGGGAAAACATTCCTCACTTAATCACACATTATATGTATATCTACATTTTATAGGTGTTAAGAGAAAATAGGGATAATAAGCACATTTGATGTTGACATTTATTGATCCAAAGTATATAAATATAAGATTTGTTGTAATATCAGAAGTTATACAAATTATATTGTCATGGGTATAATTTTGTCTACAATTTGTTGTGCACAGCACTATTTTTCCAACAATGTATATAACTCATCGGTTGTCCGGCAGAAGGGCCCTAGCATATGTTCCCGACAGAAGGGCCTTAACACTAAATTGTCTCTAACTTGAAAACCATTGGCTTTTTTAACATGAAATCAAAGTATTGTGATATTTTGAGGTCCTTCTGTCAGTCTGTTTAGGTAATATTTCTCAATTAGAGAAAATTTATTGTTAAGGCCCTTCTGCCGGATGACCAACGAACTGTTTAAAGCTGACATTACACTCTAAGAATCAATAAAAAAAATGTGATCATTGTTGTAAAATTTATGACACATCAACCTGTTGGAGACTAAGAATGGAATATCTCGAGCTGGGGTCTATGGAGAATGTGTACATGTATTAAAATCAAATCATCTCCAATGGGTAAGAGTTAATAAAGTGTCTGTTCTCATCATTGATGGCAAACTGTAATGGAAAAAAACATCAATGAAGAAGATAAGAAATAAAGATTATGAGAATGTGAAATATAGAATGAAAGAAGATGGAAAAAAAGATGTGTTGATGAGGATCAGATATATTAGGTTCTTGTCATCTCAAAGTGGAGCAGACCATATAAGTACATCGTTGTAGGCCTATGCAAAGGCCGTTAACTGTATGTCGTGTGTCTACGCAAAGGCTGCTAATATAATACATAATCAATATAGTTAATAGCCTTTGCATATGCACACGACATACAGTTAACGGTCTTTGTATAGGCACACAACAGCATGCATGTATGTTGGCCATCAAATATGAATGGTCTTTTGGGAAACAAGTCCAGTATTATTTGCAACTGTCCTAATCAAAATATCTCATTCTTGTCCCAAAACCTTGTTAATGTACCAGATTTCATTCTCTTGAAAACAAAAACTAGAATAAAAGTGAGATGCAAAAATAAATAGCTTACACATCCCTGATTTTTGGGTCTGTCGATGGCATCAGATTGGGGGATTTCATGGGGTGCTTGACCCCCCCCCCCCCATCGAATTTTGATCATGGTACAGTGAGGTTTATATTGATAAATTTGTGTATGTATGTTTACTTTCAACCTCCCCCTCCAAGAAATTTGATCATGGTACAGTAAGGCTTATATTGATCAATGTATATGTGTATGTTTACTTCACCCCCCCCCCCACTGATTTGGCTCATTCACTTTTACCCCTCCCCCCCCCCCAACTGATCTCACTCATTATGCCACTGAGGTTTGTGACTTGAGTATACATCTCCTCTCCAACCAAATCTCATCATTATCAGTTGCTTATCTCTTGTCGCTCCAAGTCATCTTTATTCCGGATGATATTGTCCGATAGACTGCTTACATCTTCTTATTGCTTGTTTGTCCTTGCAACTCATCTGCGGTGAGGTAGAAACATAAGCATGTCATCCGCAATGAAGAAAATGAGATTTGGATGTGTGGTAATCTTGATGCAAGATAATGTTAGAGCTCTGATCTATAGTATTCTGTTACAATGTTGATTACATTTTCTACTGAGCAAGTAGTGTTACAAGCCAGCTGGTGTTTTGGAAAATTTTGAAAGCAGTTTATCTCTGCGATCAACTAAATTTGTATTGATGCACCTCAAGGCTTTTTTTGTTATGATGGTGAGGAAATTGTCATCAATTGCTCACATTTAAGCATTGCAAGCATCAGTACATGTATCTGTCCACCAAAATTATTTTAAAGTTGTGATGAAGTGACCTGAGTTATTCTCATGAAACTCATTCAATGCCCAGGTCTTGATGATAAACTTAAAAAAAAAATCTTTCTGTCAAACATTAAAGGGAGATAGAACTCAAAAGTCAAGTCACTTTTTATAAAATATAATGATAAAATCATTTAAAGTAGTAAATAGTTTGGAATGATATGAACATCAAGTAGAAGTAAAGGTCTGTATCTTCCAATCTTTGAATCTTTTGTGTTATCAATTTAAGTATGAGATAATTGATTTAGTACCTCTGGTTCTGTCACTTTAAAGAACTTGTGTACAACTCTCCCCATGAAATGTCACTTTTTTGCACTTTCTTCAGAGGAACTTTTTAACTATTGCTTAGTTTGAGGTATTTGGATGCTGAACTTATACACTGCATATCATACATTGAATTCAGACCAAGAAAAAATGTCACTCTCCAGAAAAGTGGGTAAAGATAAATCTTAACTTATACTGTGACGTTATCTTTCAAAATCAGCTTGTCCCGAGGATTTATTTCATGTTTTAACACTTTGTGTGCTGACGGCGCACTGGCTCTCCCATGTGTAACCATACTGATATACATGTACTGACAGTGAACAAAATTGCAGAGACGATCAGTTTTGTACCTCTTAATTCCAAAGATAAACATCATTGAAATGACTTTATTAAAATTAATATATATATATTTTATAAAATGATGACATGTTCAACCAAGTTAGACGTGTTTTCTTGATAGCATTTGAATTTAAGAGAAAATTGTACATTTTTGAAAGGTCATACACATAACTCCAATCAATCTAGTCTGTGCTTAAAGGCAGTGGATCTCTTTTGCATGCCTAAAAATTAACCACTGTGTGAATACAATGGCATTTAGAAGAAAATGCCATTTGGGAACCTTTAGCAAAATATAGGAGCTAGATACTCAGTTTAAGTGGAATTACAGTGACCGTTAGACTCAGATTTGATTTTTTTCTCGCGAGAAAAAAATTCCTACCATAGAACTTACACTAAACGGCTATTGTTTTTCTTTTGCATTTTTCAAATTCTAGGCAATCACTGACCCCCAGATTTCACAGAAATGCCCTTCATCAATAGCCTAAGGGCATGGGTTATCTTTTCCTGGTCTGTGGGGATGTTTGCAAATGAGATCCTCTGCCTTTAATGTGCATGGATTTTATCCCGGCAACCAATGTGTTAAAGGCGCTATATAACACTATGGAAGACCCGTTTAAAAAATTGTCTAACTTTGCTCTGTGACATATCTGACAGTGTTTGAATGAACAATAAACACCCTAGAACACAAAAGTTTGGAAAGTTATGCTGTCACTAGTACAATATGTGCAGATACAAATTGGCACATCATTTATTCTCAGCCAATAAGAAATTCTGCAACACAGCAATCTATGGGGGAAAGCTGGAATGGTCTCTCACTGATTTTCACTTTTTTAAAGCACCTAATGATCGTTTTAAACTGCACTTTTTTGAGTGCTTCATTTTTAGACTTTATCAAAGACACTACTAGCATGGGGAATCATGCAGCTCAGATTTTTTAAACTGGAAACATTGTTATACAATGCCTTTAACTCTAAACATGCCAGTAGATTTAAACCTCTGTGAACTTTATGTGTATCATTTGGTGCAGATCTGCGACTTTGGCATGTTAAGAGGTAAATATACATCATCAAAGAGTAACATTGATCGCCAATTGAAAGCCTTTGTTGATGCCATTATGCAAGTCCTCTTGCATTCAGCCATGCCATTTCTTCTAGGTATATTGTACTTTGAACAAAAACACAAAATTCATAACTCTTATCTTCATGGTTGATTTCAGAAACAATTATTTCATTGTATGTACTATACACGTTCTAGCATACACACTACAAAATTTAATATCCCATAAGGCCACTATTTGAGAAGTACGTAGGCATCTTAACCTTTTGTTTGCATATACACATCAAACTATCTCAAGAAATGTCTAATAACATTTGGCATTTAGTAAGGCCTTATTATCGTCGTTATTTGATTTTGAAGTATCTAGGCCTCTAACCTCTTATTTGCACGCACATCAAACCATCTCTTCGAGTTTTCCTCAAGGATTATCTAATAACATTGTGCTCCAGTAACCATTCCCTTGTCAATATTGGGGCAATAGCTGCAGGAGAAGTGTTTGTGGATTAAATAAGCTGAGTCAACATGAACAGGCCGGATAATTGTGTTTACAGAGAGCTGTAGAATTGTCTCTTTTTTCCACGTAATGTAGATGTAAACATATCTCTCTGAATATCTTGAACTATGGATAAGAGAGGGGTATGCAAAGGGAACTGGAATTTAGGAGATTAGAGATAATGCCAATGAGTGAAATCTACCATATTGTCATCTGAGAAAAGGGACGTGGCCAGCGACAGCATGAAGAAGAACTAGAATTCTTTGTCTTTCAGAAAGCTTTTAAGTCAAAGATGTTTTCTTGGTGTATTAAAATGCTGCTTATAATCTGAATAATTGGACTTAATAGTGGATTAGATTTACCTAAAGGACAAATATTAATCAGATTTTGAGGTTTTTCATAGAGAATTGTAAATTTGATTGAATGTTGCAGATTTTACATTCCTCATAATCCACCTTACAGCTGGCACACTGTTTACCCGTGTACCCATGATAACAATCCACTCCTTGCCCCACCCACCCCCCCCCCAATCTAATTTTATAACCAGATCCTATCAGATGTGTTTACACCATGATATGTATCCATGTATGTCACTGCATATGTAGAATGACAATCTCACCTAATTCCATGACCTATTTAATTAAATCTAGGTCATGGCATCAGGAACGATAGAACATCATTTCAAAAGGAGTATCTGCGTGTGCCATATGCAAGCTTTGAAATGCAATGTTAATAACAATTCCAGTCACAATGTATCATGCACATTGAAGTTGAGGCAACAGGAGCAGCACATGAAATGAATTTTTCTTTAAATGAACTTCGATAATAACACCCAAAATAACTTCAGAGTTAATTCATACATGGGCAAAATGCAGAATTTTCATTAATGTGACAAATATTTTTTGAAGCCACTTTAACAAATTATGATGTTTCCAGGATCACGTTACTGACTTTTTTATGAAAAAGCTCTGTAATCATCAACTCGCAACATTGGGTTATATGGTCGCGTCTCTCGTCTCAATTATCCGGTGGTGAAAATCAATCTTCTTTTCACTGGTCTTCAGAGAGAGAGCTTTAATTTCCTTGTCGCGCATTTTCCGCGACTTGTCGACTTTCCCAGCCTTGTTTGTCCATACGCAAGCATATGAATTACAAGCAAGGTTGAGGCTCACCGTCTAAGATTACAGTCGGTTGCTACTGAATTAGCATACACATGAGAAACACATTTGAATGCTACAAACTAACTATTCACATGGTTGGAGACTTGTTCATGTGTCATCAGTTGTCCAGCAGAAGGGCCCTAGCATATGTTCCGGGCAGAAGGGCCTTAACAGTAAATTTTCTCCAATTTGAGAAATATTGCTTTATGCAATATTTGCACTCAACAGACTGACAGATCTGAAAAAGGCACACTACTACTTTGATTTCAAACGAAAAGAGCCAGTGGGTTTTGAGTTAGAGAAAATTCAGTGTTAAAGCCTTCTGCTGGGAACATATGCCAGGGCCGTTCTGCAGGACAACCAACAATGAGAAATACATTTAAACGCTACAATCTACTGTTTCAGCTGAATACTGTGCGGTGGGTATATTTTCACAAATTTTGCAACTTCACTTCTATTTGTGTGAAAGTGCATGCAAATGAAATAAATCATGAAATAACTCTCACAAATCCCCTGTCTTGAAATAAAATTGCGAAAATTATTGTTGCAATGTTGTAATTACATGCTTGCTTGGATGCAAGCCATTTCAACTGAGACGTCCTCAATTAACAGTGACACGAGAGAGTCTGGGGTAATTCTTCAACAAATTATATGAACTCCATGCCAATTCTTCCTCATTTCCCTCTTATGTAGCCCATGACCTGTCTGCCATTGAGATGTCACAATCACAATTATCCGAAAACTAAACCAGACAGCAATCCAAAACCATTAATTATCTTGATCCTTCTCTTGAAATAAGTAGGTCATTTTGTGAAGTGGTTGTTGTGGAGTTATTACTCATTTAGGCAGCGTGTTGGATCAATTGGATTGGAACAATCTGAACTTCCACTGATCATGTGTATTTAGGGGTGTTTTGAGGTTTTCAAACACCCTTTTTACCCCCAAAGCACCCCCTTATTTTGAAAAGGGGAGTATTAGAAAAAAAGATAGATTTGTGTGTGTGTGTGTGTGTGTGTGTGTGTGTGTGCGTGCGTGCGTGCGTGCGTGGGTGCGTGCGTGCGTGCGTGCGTGCGTGCGTGCGCTTGTGTGTATGAAATGGAGGCATCATATTCAGGGCCAGAGTGAGAAACTAAAACAAAATTCCAACCAACCTAACCTATTTTTTAGTGGCCCATTACATCAATACAACCATTTATTTAGGCCTAAGACCTAAGGTTCAATACAAAAGAGAATCTGGCATGCACTAACACAGGAAAAGTAACCACCATAAAGAACATTTTATTTTTTTCTGGAGTGGACTTCACCCATCTCCCAAGAATCATGGAAAAACACAGACCCTGTGCTCAAAATGCAACTAGTTCAGGAAAAACAATGCAAGAAATGTACTTGATCAAATATAGGATGCTTTAAACTCCTTGCATCTACTTCTGTGATCACCTCTTCCAACTCCTCTTTCCTAACTCACTCCCATCCTCTTCCCCTCACCCTTCTCCTTTTCTTACCTCAGAGTGTTAACTCATGCATAGTAAGTTCCTGTACTCTGTCAATTAATAATTGTCATGAATCCTGTATGTAGTTTTTAGTTATGTTAGAGTCACAGACACATAGATTATGCCCCAGAGGCCAGTATATGGAGTTAGTATGTAACTTAATATCCAAACATACTAAACACGACAAAACTGCTCTGATAGCAGTACATGAGTAATGGCTTCTCCTATGAGTAACTCACACTCACACTAATCACCCCATCCCCCACCCTTGATGAAACTCTTCAGATGTTTACATGTTCTCATTTTCAATAGAAGGTATATGTTTGCATTTTCCCATATGAGATATGTTCACATCTTCCCCAGAAGGAGCATGTTTACATTTTCCCCAAAATAGATATGTTGACACTTTACCCACAAGGGATATGTTCACATATTCCCCAGAAGGGGTATGTTTACATCTTCCCCAGAAGGGGTATGTTTACATCTTCCCCAAAGGGGTATGTTTACATCTTTCCCAGAAGGTATGTTTATATCTTCCCAGAAGGGTATGTTTACATCTTCCCCAGAAGGGGTATGTTTACATCTTCCCCAGAAGGGGTATGTTTACATCTTCCCCGAAAGGGGTATGTTTACATCTTCCCCAGAAGGGGTATGTTTACATCTTCCCCAAAAGGGGTATGTTTACATCTTCCCCAGAAGGGGTATGTTTACATCTTCCCCAAAAGGGGTATGTTTACATCTTCTCCAGAAGGGGCATGTTTACATCTTCCCCAAAAGGGGTATGTATGTTCATATCTTCCCCAGAAGGGGTATGTTTACATCTTCCCCAGAAGGGATATGTTCACATCTTCCCCAGAAGTGGTATGTTTACATCTTCCCCAGAACGGGTATGTTTACATCTTCTCCAGAAGGGGTATGTTTACATCTTCCCCAGAAGGGGCATGTTTACATCTTCCCCAGAAGGGGTATGTTTACATCTTCCCCGAAAGGGGTATGTTTACATCTTCCCCAGAAGGGGTATGTTCACATTTTCTCCTGAGGGATATGTTCACATCTTCTGCTGAAGGGGCATGCTCATATCTTCCCCAGAAAGGGTATGTTCACACTAATCCCAGATATTGTGTTGGTGTTGTTGCTTTCAGTACAGTAATATTCAAGTGATATTTCTGCTTCAAGCAGATACTTTTTGCCACAAATACTACCACTCAATTTCTCATTTAAGTATTATTATAAGAATCTATGCCTTGTATTTAGCCATTTATAAAACCTGCAAATTAGATGTGATTGACCTCAAAACGAATTTCATCAAAATCATTACCTTGTCCTTGGGGATTTTCAGCCGTGAATTTGTCAGAGAGGTCTGATTGTCTCTGATCCCAGTTTCATTTTGTGATTTAATATTGTCGTAGATTGCTACTGGCATCAAAGCTGCATTCCCAAAGCATTATTAGCTTCTGATATCAAAATGATTTTGTATTATTTTCTCATCTCCTACACAAACAAGTTAACACCACAAGCGTGATATTTGGCTCTTTGTCTATCCATCTATGTAACCATTTGTATTTGATGACATAAATGGTACCCGGGGGTACCAAACAAAAATGTGCCATTTTGTTGAATTATTTATTTTATTTTTAGCACTGTGCCCTGGGTTACAAAACTGTGTAAAAGTTATGTTTGAAGTGTGAAAATAACAACTTCAGCTACATTTTCACCCCACTTTTTTTTTCAAGTTTGTGTTTTTGTTAAAAATACATTTTTGGATACAAGAGGGCACGTAACAATGTGGTACACCAGGGAGTAGCGCATGGTGCATCATTTTGTCGGTGATTTCACGTACTGGTGAATGTTTGTAGGTTTGTAGGTACAAGATTCGCCGGTACGTAATGTTACAGACAATTTGTTACCATGATGACTTCAGAAAGTATTAAAAACCTTGAGCCAAACTTGATTATTACTTGTGTGGCCTCAGAAAAATGTTTATTACATACATAATCAGAATTTGAGGTTATGGTACAACATTTATCGGTTTCCTTACAAAAATATCATTATAGAGATGTTATTGCAAATCATCAAACCTTATTAACTAGTGGATATGTCTCCAATTCAAAGTTGATTTTTGTTATTTTTGATATAAATATAAAAGTACTGGAACTAGCGAAGTGAGACATTTTAATTTAATTTCTTTATCTATCTACCACAGAATTATGATCCCTGATGACCTAGCCAGTCAGAAACATAACTTAATTCTAGGCAATACTGTTTGAATTCTTCTCATTATAAATACATGACTGATAAAATACATGTTAACGTGTATGCCAACTCTCACGCAATGAGTGTGAGACTCACGCCATTTCTCACGCTAATTAATATTTTGTTTGAGTTTTCATGCATATTTCTATGTGATTTCATGCATTTGGACTCTTCGGTTATATCATTGACCTATGGGAGTCTCACGCAATTTCATTCACTGAGATTGGTAACTTTGATATTGACGCATAGTTAACCCATTAAAGACTAGACATGAGATATCTTGTTGTGAGGTCTATGGAGAAATGCACATTAAAGCAAAATGAAACCATCTTGAACGGGTTAAGAACACATCACAAAATTACACACATCTTTGCTGCATACTAGTATACTGTATACGCCATATATTTGGCGTGCATATATTTTCGTGATTTTGCTTCAAGACAGGGAATTCACAAGAGTATATTTTCGCGCTCAGTAAGTAACGAAAGTCACGAAAATAAAACAACACGAAATATTCAATATATAAAGTGCATGTGCATCAGAGTAAAGGATGATGACATTCACAGAAGTGGTTTATTTAAAACCCTTTCTGGGTATTTTTGTTTCATTTTCGCAATGTTTGTTTAAACTAGAACAATCCGCGGGTAGTGTACCTTACATTTCGTCGTATAATTAATAAAAATATACGTGGGCACATTTCCTCCTTTATGGTTCTGTTTTTCATCTAAAAAACTGGATCAAATTACTTGTCATATCACGTAAAAGCTAGCTGTGAATACTGTAGATGATTGAAATCTGGAATTTAGTGTGTTTAATAGTCGTAAAAAGTGGAGGAAGTGTTCCTCGTGTACTAGCTGATAATAGGTCTCCATGATTGTTATCAATGGCTATAAGAGAGGTGAAAGTGTATTCAGTACCTAACACTTTGGGTGCTATCGGCCCACTGGCTCGCCCATGTGTAACCTCAATGAGGTACTATCGGCCCACCGGTTCGCCGAGAAGATTGTCAGTTCCATATCTCTTAATTCGACTGACAGACGTCATCATTGAAGTTCCTACCGATGATATTTATTGTAAAATGAAGACAGGTTGAACCAACTTAATGAGTTGTGTTTTATCTCAATAGCATTTGGATTT
Organism: Eucidaris tribuloides; assembly: GCA_001188425.1. NCBI lineage: Eukaryota > Metazoa > Echinodermata > Echinoidea > Cidaroida > Cidaridae > Eucidaris > Eucidaris tribuloides. Next base: position 10,870 of record JZLH01S0566476.1, read on the forward strand.
TTACAGAAAATCATACTTTATTGAAAGGTCACATAAAAAAGTCTGAAACAATGCAGTCCCTGCTTAACACATATGGATTTTTAGCTCAGCACCCAAAGTGTTAAATCCTAAATGTCCTCCCATCCTAATCCCAATTGAGCCAACTGCTAATCCCCCCAGTGCCAGGGTTATTTTGTGACCGTACAATAGATATGCAAGTTTCGCATGTGGACATGACATCGGCAATCCATCAAAAGTGTGATAACATGACATCAGCAAGCCACCAAAAGCATGATAATATGACAATAGCAAGCCACCAAAAGCATGATAACATGACATTAGTAATTGAAGGGTTAAAGAGATAAACATGTATTAGCAGTACACAGCATGTATGTAAAAATTAAGAGTTCACATTTGCTCCGTTCAAATATTACACCACCACCTTTCTGGGTGCAACTTTGCACCTGAAGACATTCATTTGCAGCTCTGATGGTGCAATGAAAGATCTTTTGTGCAAATTTACACCAATATTTTGTGTATGCTTGGAGTTTAAATGATGGACAAAATGCCTTGTTTGTATCAGACCATGACAGTAGACCAGGGTATAATATATGTGTAACTCCATTTCGAGTAAACAAAAGATAATAACTTTACAAATAAAGAAATAAATTTATTTTCTCTCCAAACATAATATAAGCCCCAAAATTTCCAATATGTTTCCTATGTTGCATATATTCACTCAGAGACAAATGCTCATTCAGTGCACTGAATGGCATTATGTTCACTCTTGAGGCATTGCAAGTCAAAATTGCTTGTATATTTCTCATTTCTGAATCAAATATTGAAAATTGTGAGCTATTTTTTGTACCGTTCATATTACTAGAATTGCCATTTGCTCACTCAGCTACACAACTGTTTCCGATTCACCAATAAGGCATAGTGAGTCACTATTGCTTGTATATTTGTTACTTCTAAATCAAATATTGAAAATTGTGAGTTATTTTTTGTGCTATTCATATTACTAAAATTGTCATATGTGCAGTCAGCTAACAGATCTACATCACATTCACCAGTAAGGCATAGTGGGTCACAATTGCTTGTATGGTTTGTAACTTTTACAGGCCTCGACAAAAAAATATATTTTTGTCTCCCCAGTGGGCACTTGAACCTACAATTTGAGTGCCTGAAAGCCAAATCCAAATGCCCAAATTTTTCCACCATAAAATTATATCCCAGTGAGAGAGAAGATCTCATGCATATGCAAGAATATCTTTGCAATTGTTCCATGAATTGTCAAACAGACTGCATTACATGACGATCAATCTAGACTTCTTAGTACATGTTTTTGTCAGTTGATCATTGCAAAAAAGGCACTACCTGATCGGGCAGGTTCTTTTCTTTTCTGAGTGCCCAACCATGATTTTCAGGTGCCTGGGCACTCAGGCACCTGGGTTTGTCGAGCTCTGCTTTTGCATATCTTTTCATGTTATTGGAATTTCCATCCTATAATCCTCCTTTCCTCCATGATTTTATCTTCCTGTCCTCCAGGATAGCGATGTTGTGGGTGCAGAGGGCCAGCTGGTTGTGGGCCATCCAGGTTACCATAGCAATCATCAGCCTGTCACAGCACTTTCTCATCATGTACCTGCAGTTCAAAGTGAGTTCATTTCTAGCTACAACCCTGCATCCTTCACTTTCACACCTCAAATGTGCTCATTTAGCAAATTAGCTAAAATCTTTCAGAATGTAAAGTCTGTTATTGACATGAATTAAGATTTGGGAACAGTGGCCTCATTGCAGGAGACCAGTTAACTCATGATATATAACTCTTTACACGCTGAATTTATTCTGATGGGATAATAATGACAATTGTTTGTTCATTTTTTTCTTTAAATTTTGCTTTCCTTATTGCGGTATTGATATTGGTAATTTTTCTAAAGATGTTACTTCAGCACACGAGCTATTTTTTATTGTGTCCTGTACAAAGGCGAAGGAGAAAAGTAGTTATTAGATTGTTAAATTCAGTTGTACAGTTTTTCACAGATGCAACATTTGTGCACAAAGGGCTAAGTAACTTATTTTTCTTTACAATATTTGATGCTCAAGGTGTCACAGGAGTCCCTAGAAATGGAATAACATCATCTTTCTTATATTCCACCATCTTCCTCGTATACCGCATTCCAAATCCTCTCACACTATTCAAATATGATCTCTTATTCCATATGCTAGCTACACATGTAATAGAATGTCTTTACAAAATCACCAATTTATTCAGCAAAAATGCGTGGGGAACCCAAAGACATTTCATATCACATTGTAATGACTTTTGCTGTCAAGGAACATCTTACTCCATTGAAAGGCTGAAAATTTTCCGGCCTCTGATATTTCTTGAGGTGTCTGTTTGTTCAGTCAGAAAATCACACAAAGAGACATTGCAAATGATTTGAATTGACTATAGTACTGATGGCAGAAAGATTATGTGAATAGGTTAGATACCCTGGATATGGGGTTTTATACAGTTCACAGACATTCAAGTCATACATACTTGTATGTAATGTATATGTGTGTATAGTCAAGTCAGAGTTGCCAATCTCAGTGAATGAAATTGTGTGAGACTCCCATAGGCCAATGATATAACAGAAGGTTCCAAATGCGTGACATTACGTAGAAAAGCATGAAAAATCAAACAAAATATTGGTGTGAGAAAGGTCCAAAATGCGTGAATCTCACACTCATTGCATGAGAGTTGGCAGCCCTGTCACATATACATGTATATCAATATTATTTTATTTTATTTACATACAGTAAGGAGGGGTCCCCAAAGACATGAAACACTTACTCCATCAGGAGTAAAACAGGTAGCACACACTCTGCATCAGTAGCCAGGGTGTGGCAAGATGGTTAAGTACTAGATTCATTTTTTAACCAGGCGTGCCTAAAACATGTCTGATCCTGGCTTTCCATATACAGGGTGACCCAGAAAAAAACGGTGCACTAAATTTATAATTTTTCCCCTTCATTATCCGAGAAAAATTACTATTTTTCTGTTCATCTGATAGCATTAGCATGTTCTTTTCTGAGCAATACGACACTAAGATCATCAATTTTCATTCAGTAATTCTCATTTTAGAGCCAATTTTGCAAACCACTTCGTTTCAGCTTTTCTAGCAGTAAAGCAATAACAATTGATCCTATTGATAGCATCCCATGACATTACACATAAACTGATGCGTGCATGAAAATTTACATTGCTTCCTAAAAATGGCCTAACATAAATATAGTACCTAACCAAAATTGATGATCTTGGTGCTATTCTAGTTGCAAAAGTATAGTCTATCAGATAAACCGCACAGAGATGAGCAATCATTTTGGGAAATATACAGGGGTTTTTTCTGGGCCACCCTGTATATCAAAAGCACTCTCTGTGGATTCAGTGGGACAAGGTGGTTATAACTGCCTCCCCAGTTTTCTTGAAATAGCAATACTAATTCAGTTTGGGTATAATTTGGGGGACCTGGATCCCCAATACCCATATTATCCTTTCCTACATTTGACATGAAGATCCATTTCATTACCCACCATTGGTCTTGATCTTTCAAAACAAGTTTGCCTAAGAGTAGATGTTTGTCTTCTCTTTGATACCCACAGATTCACTAAGATGAAAAAAGTGTCTAACATTTGTGTTTTCTTCTTTTTTATCTTCCAGGGCAGCCTGTTACAACAGATACTCAATATATACTTTTTCTTAGAGATTATTACTAGCGTACCTTTTATAGTCACAGTAAGTAAATGGATGTATCCATGTGATTATTAATATTGTGTTCCCTGTATTCATATCAATGTCACCTGTTGCCACAGAATGAACGAAAAGTTGGGATAACAGGGGTTTTTTCTTGTATAACCTTATCTTAAAATGTGATATCTGATGATGATTTCATTGAGTATATTAGGAAAGCCCACTTCAACAGCTCTCAGAAAATTTGGACCCACACTAGAGTTTGTATCATGAAAAGGGAGAAAAATTGCCCATTAAAAATATTGCGTAGTATTGGTACTTGATCACTTCTTTGTAATACATGTACCTATGCAAATATTGGACATTTAGACAAAACAGGTCAATTTAGCCTCAACATCAGATTATATACTAATAAGATAAATACTGTAATGGATTTAGCACAGTTTGCATGTATTTTACATGTACATTTCTTATGTGTGACACATATTTTTCTTTGGTTGTTTAGAAACATGTAGTTGTAAAGTAAATACATGAATGTACTTGTGTACCTTTGTATTTTAATATTCATACTGTATTAATGCATTCTTGCTTCTTTTTTGCCTGTCATCATTGTACTTCACAGAAGTAGGATTTATAAGAAAAATATTATGTTTCCATCTCATATTTCAAATGAGTGTTACTGAGGAAAAACACACCCTCCAATCAATGATTCCCTGTAATCTGAGCTTACCTGTTAAAGATTCATCCAGATTTGCTTTCATGTTTAAAAGCCTTCAAATAATTAACTGAGTGTTCTTCACTCCACAGTACTTTAAAATGTATGTTATTAGAAAACCTGGGACTGTTTTCTCCATTTTGCGTAGCGTCTTCTTTAGTATGAGCTGTCAGACTGCTACATGAATGTTTGCTTGTGTGTGTGTGTGTGTGTGTGTGTGTGTGTGTGTGTGTGTGTGTGTGTGTGTGTGTGTGTGTGTGTGTGTGTGTGTGTGTGTGTGTGTGTGTGTGTGTGTGTGTGTGTGTGTGTGTGTGTGTGTGTGTGTGTGTGTGTGTGTGTGTGTGTGTGTGTGTGTGTGTGTGTGTGTTTGTATTTAAGTGTATGCATGTGAGTGTATGTGTGTACAATGTGTTTCTTTATGGTTGTATATACTGTATCTGTGCATGTTTGTTTTTGTTTGTGTCTGTGTTCAGTAAAAAGTAGTTACTACCCCACTATATAGTTAACAGCCAATTAAATAAATGTCAAGTATTTCTGTTAGGTAATTATGCTCTGAATGTTTCAGTTATATGTCACAGTAAAGTCTCCATCTTTCTGTACTTTGAAAAATTTACTCACTAGATCTGACAATTCACATAATTTGAATGTAAAAATTATTGACACAATGATTGATATATTTTCTTTCTTTTTTTCTAGATATTCTGGGAACCTTTAAGAAACCTGTTTGTTCCTGTTTTCTTAAATTGCTGGCTGGCCAAGATGTTATTAGCAAACCTCTTCGTAAGTTCTCTTTATGGACTTCTACTTTTCTTAAATCCTTTTAGTCTACGATCAATCTATGCATGTCAACACATTCCATTTATAGAAACTAATCACATTACTGGCTTTTTTTCCCTGGTAGAAGAAATGGATGCTGTTCCATTGTGAAAATAAATATCAAAGTATGAAATGACTGCTGAATGTAATGGATACATGATTTGAAAATAAACAGAAAAATAACAGTGACTGTAAGTGAAGCAGAACTCACTCTTTACTTAAA
>JZLH01S0566476.1:23602-47911 GCA_001188425.1 Eucidaris tribuloides
ATGTGTGTGTGTGTGTGTGTGTGTGTGTGTGTGTGTGTGTGTGTGTGTGTGTGTGTGTCTGTCTGTCTGTCTGTCTGTCTGTCTGTCTGTCTGTCTGTGTCTGTGTGTGTGTATGTGTCTGTGTGTGTGTGTGTGTCTGTGTCTGCCTGTTTCTGTGTGTCTGTGTCTGTATCTGTGTGTGTCTGTGTCTGTATCTGTGTGTGTCTGTGTCTGTGTGTGTCAGCAAGGAAAGGTTTGTGTTAGAGTATATGCATGTCTATATAAACTATGTCATATAACTCTGGAGAAGTGGTACATTTCTCATGCACTAATTTTTCTTATGTTTTGAATTACTTTGAATTCTTCAAATGTCTGCAGGAAGAAAGTAACATATGTGACCTGTCACCACGATACCCTGATAAAGTCGCACATCTTATAAAACATAAAAGTAGAAATAAAAATACTTTTGGTGTTGACATAAATATTCCAACTGTTGCAACATGTGAAGGACATACAAATTTTGATTTTTGAAGACACTTCACTTTCATATTTTACATCCTATTTATATAATGTTGTACTTTTCTTACCTTTTTGGTGTGCGACTTTATTAGGGTATCGTGGTGACAGGTCACATATAAATATTAATTCAATATAGCCAGAAATATATAGTAAATGTTACTGTGTATGTCATTATCTTACTGTGGTAAGTTTATTTTTATTTCTGTGGGGAGAACAAAAATGTGACTGATTTAGAATTATTAAGAGGTTTATTATATTTGTTTTTTGGGGGTTTTTCTACAAAGCTATAGAGTGGAGAAATACACAACATTTAATACAAACTTATTTTATGGTAATTTCTATACTTTTCCCATAGTAATTTGCAGAAACTTATCATGTTGGCATGATGATATTTATTAGACAGAATTGTGTTATAATCAGAATAAGATTTAAGTTAGCAATGGTTGGCAATTTTATACTCAAAATGTTTAAAACTGTCATTTTTCTTAACTAACCAAATTTAAAAACTAAACTTAGATAATAGATGATCAATTTGAGATACATGTACAATACCTAAACTGCAACTGTTTTATATGGAGCTCATCTATCTTAACCCGTTGGAGACGATTTGATTTTGCTTTAACACGCATTTCCCATAGACCTCGTGACGAGATATCTCGTCACTCGTCTTCAACGGGTTAAGTGTTGCTCTTTTTCATCCTTTGCATTCTTTACAATCAAATTTTCTTTTCTTTCTCAAGAATGGATGATGCAGAAGCATGTTTTATTTTGTCGCCGAGAAACTTCATGGATCGCTGCGAAGCGGTAAGTGCCTTCATTTTCTTTTCTTGATACATGTTTGATTTTATCATATCACATTGCAGTGCTATCTATAATCACATTTTGGGTGTTCCTTTTTGTAAGTTACATTTGGTGATATATACTGTGCACAGTTCATTTATTGTGGCTCAGTCTGTCAATTTTTACACATTTTTTCATATTGGTCTTCGTTGTGAAATCACTGTCACTATCTTCATTTCACCAGCAGAGAATGACACTGCCGATCTCTGAAAAAAAATTTAATGTGTTTTTGTTCTTTGAAATCAAGCATAAATCAGTGTGTAAGAGCATTACTTACATTGTATATTAAATGTCAAGTTGATAGTTTTGTGATAGGCGGCAGGAGGGGGGGGGGGCTGTAGGGTTGGGAAGGTAGTCTTTGATATAGACAAACAATTTAATGCATTTTTACTTCATTTTTGCTGAGTTAGCATATTATACATTGCTTCAACACCAGAAAAGAAAGTCACTGTCCCAAAAAAGTTATATTAGTAATCACAAGTTATCAAGTATTGACTTGATGTAGTACAAGTGCTTATATTATTGAGGTAATTTTTTAATTAATCTGTTAGATCGCAGATATACTGGTCTTCATGTCCTTACTCAGACCCTAAATAAAAGTTTTGCCATTATGTTCTGCTGAAAAATCAGCAATTATTACAAACAAACAAATAAATGTATAAGTAAGTGCATAAATGAATAAATAAATAAATAAATAAATAAATAAATAAATAAATAAATAAATAAATAAATAAATGATTAAAAACACATAGTATGCTTAGCTACTTGCTCTCATTCTCTACCAAGGTAGGTGCCCAATTTTTTTTCACTGTAAGTTATTAAAATTTCATTAATGTTCACCACTAATGTCCATTTTATCATCAGGCTGTTGCCATGGCAATGTGTGGAATCTATCATCTTTGACTATTTGATATTATGCACCTTTCCCCATCACATCTTGCCACATGTGCACACACAGCATTCCACAGCCAAAACCGTGTCTCTTTCCATCCGTCCATGTTGTTTGTGTGTGGTCATGCATGAAATATCACAAATCTTTCTTTTTCTGGGTTTGCCAAAACATGCCTCCATTCCCCAGCCCCTGTTTGAATCTATGTTAACTCACTGGAGAAGATTTGATTTCACTGTAACACGCATTTTCCATAGACTCCAACACGAGATAATCTCGTATTTAGTCTCCAACAGGCTAAACGAATGATTTGAGATCTTGTTGATGTGTAATCTTTGTAAGTGACATTTGCATCTCCGTGTCTATTCCTAGAGAAGTAACATGGAAATATTTTTTACCCTCCCTTTCCTGTTTTGTTTTCCATTTCTCATTCTAAAATCTGCTGAACCACATGTACCTCAATGGAATACTTGTACTTGAGTAAATATAACTTAGTATTGGAGACTGTCTAGAAAGTTCCAAAAATGTTACAGGATCAGATATATATGTACATGTATATACATGTACTTCCATTCCATTATATAATGAAGGTCCTTAAATTTTGCCAAAGTGAGAATGTATTTGACATTAGTACCTGTGTTAATTTGACCAAAAAAATCCCCATATACACTCCTGTAAACAAACTGATTATTTTGATTTCTGCATTTGTAGAAATTTCATAAACAGATTTGAGTATGCAATAAAAACAAACGGAAATTGGAATTTTGTGCTCAGGAAGTCTCTACTGATAGCTATCATCGCCAGTCGTTTTTACGCGAGTATTTGATATATATTCCACAGTGTAGGCGTAATTGCATGTTTTTGAAGCTATTACTGTCATATGAACTTCTTCACATCGCTGATTTTTACCAAATCTGAAAATAAATTGCAAATATGGCCGATGCCGTGGGGAATGACGACTACAAATAGAATTTGTTGATGGGTTGATCGACTGTGACATTTTGCTACTTCTTCACCATGAGTGTGGGTAATTCAGAGATGTGTTCAGGAATTCAAAACATAATATTTATGGGTGCATGTACAGAGAGATAAATAAATATGTATAGATAAAGTATTGCATATTTGACAGTATCGGTGTTGGCCAAAATAAATGGCAATACTGTAAAGCGCTATACTTTCTTAATAACTTGAAACATTCGCAAATACGAGCCGACGGCCATTTCACACGCACGAAACTTCACAAATCACCGAACATGAAAAAAATGTATATTGCAAAATTTGCTGGGAAGAAGCATTTGGGTGTTTTATAAATAAATTATCACAACAATATACCAAAAATATTAGTTTTAATACCTCTGAAACATCCTTTTATCATATGAAGAGGTGCATTATGACTGTCGTTTGTGACTACACACTATTACTACATGACTAATATATCTCAAGTCATTTGCCTTGTACAGTACACAGTCTTGTATTAGCATTCAAAAAACTTGAATAATGTTAGACATAAGCTTTTTTGTGCATTTTAGTTTAAGAATCACGACTCCTCGCGAAATTTGTGAAAGTTAAATGCTCACAAAAATTTCTGGTTTTACAGTATATCTACCTATAGATAGGTAGATACATGTACAAACATATTAGATAGATGGATTTTTTTTTAATAACCAACCCAAACGTTGCCTCCAGGGTAGATTTCATAGAATTTTAATCAATCCATCATTTAAAATACTTATCATTCTGATTTTTCAACTGTAAACAAAATATTTTGACAATATAATCTTGATTTTTCATTATTTTTTCCACCATTTTTGACACATAACCAATTTTTTACTTGTGTATTTTTTATTCAAATCAATGAGGTTTTTTTTTTGGGGGGGGGGGCCAAATCATTGATTGAAATTGTGATTTAAAGGAGCAATTTCAATCACTTAATTTAAAGCCACCATCCCTAATATAGGTAGAATTCATTTTAAGTAGACCTCCACTGGTGTGCCTCCAACAAAAGTAAGGGGGGTGGGGCTAGGAGTGTAATCATGCCAATTCATCACATGCATCATTATATGGCATTTTCCTATGACAAATATTGCTCCACAATACATGTGTATCTGTAGATTTAAAGAAACTGATTAATGGTGAACTCTTGTGTAAGTGCAGTGATGTAATGGTGATACACATTCAACTCTTAATTTTGCATGACAATCTGTACCCCTCAAGCAAGTGCCAGTAATCCAAAAAGTATCTTTAAATATCAGAGGAATAGCCCTCAATAAGTCACTCACAAAACTGTTAGATTTACATTGGATATTTTCCTACAAATTGCAGATTTTATTGCAATTTTTTTTTGGGGGGGGGGGACATGGGAAGAACATGCATATTTTGCACATGTATATGTGTATATTCATCGTTTTGGAAATATTTGGAAATATGTAAATTCACAAAATATATTCTAAATTCAAAATTCTATAAAATGTTGTAATAAATATTACATATTTTTATCTACAACATTTGTATACAACTCCCATCTTCAACAAAAGACTGTAGCTGCACTACAATCCAAATGGTGCTCAATGTGACATCGTTGGGAAGAAATGCTCAACATGAGTGTAGTGATTGGCCAACAGTTGTTGTTTTGAGGATGACACCCCATATGCTCCACAATTGCTCCAACACCAATATCTCTGAAGACAAAGAGTAAGAATAAATGTTATCATTGTGTTTAGGGTGAGGGTTCGGTTAAAGATTAGAGTTAGGGTTGGAGTTGGTTTCAACATTAAGCACGTGGCATATGCCGCCAGAACATGTGTCATACATTCAGTGTGAGTGCTTTCCAATTGCATTTACGGTATGTTGCTTGTAGATGAGTGCAAAACGTGATCATTATCATTATGTCATACTTTAATATACATGTAAGTTCATGATCATGATGCTTTTAGGAAGCATTAGCAACACCATATTTAATCAGCCTTATATTCTGCTAGTGATCAGTCTGAATTTTAAACAACCATTGTTGACAATTGTTGATAAAAATTTCATATTTATTTTTATTGTTGATAATTCTATATAACATTTGATAATAGAAATTGCTGTAGAAGTTGTAATTTAAATTTGATTTTGTTGTTGTTGTTGTTGCTCTGAGCAGCTTTGAATCAAAATGCTTCAAATGTATAAAACTCTTTTTTAACTGAGCACATCAAAACCTAACAAAACAAATTGCAGATAAAGTAATAGCTTAGCATGCAGTAAATGGATATTCTGGAAACAAACAGAATATATATATATATTGTAATCTACCAGCCTGAACTAACCCCATTTCAGTTCACTAAAAGCAATCATGGATATGTGAATTTGCTTTACAAAACAACTTTTGTGAGCTCTCCCTTTTGGGACATCTTTCTGCCTTCAGAGAATGTGTAACAATTGCGAAAAATAACAGGTACAGGTAGATTATTTTTTCTTATTAGCTACATGTACATAGGAAAATGCACACAACCAGATAGACTAACTTGTATTTATTGTTTACCTTGAAAGTCACCAAATAGATTTTTAAAAAAAAATCAATTTCATAACAGATTATTAAAGTATTTTCTTCTTGCTTGTGAGTATATTATACACTTTGCATTACTATAATGGAAAATGAAAACAAATATTGGTCTTGATATGACCTGTGCATGAAATGTTGCATCTATTTCCCCACCCACCCTGCCTAGTACCCCAACATCCCCCTCATGGTGTTTGAACATAGCCGCCCCCCCCCCCCCCCCCCCCCCCCCCCCCCCCGAGCTTGGCTTGCAAAGTTTTTCCCTTTCTTTCAAATATGATTTGGCTTGTCTTAATCACTTTCTCCTTAAATTTATCAATATCAATATCTAAAGTTTGGGTTTTCTCTTTTTAGACTTTATTTTTAGATTTAATTGTCAAATGTTTAACATGACTAAATTAATTAAAAGTTATGTTTCCTTAGTAATGCACTGCTTTACTTAGTAAGTTCTAAATATGATATGATAAAACTTTATAGTAAGCAGAAATATCAAGCGAAATATTTTCAGTGGAAAATGTGACAACTCTGTAGGTCTTTGCAGAATAAAACCAACATTTCATTTTTGTAAAGTACTTGGTCTATGTATGTCTTGATATTATTACCCTGGTCACTGAGATATCCAGTTCAAAGACGTGCATGACATCCATGTTTTTAGAAGTATTTCTAGCTAGTATTACATCAGTTAAACAAAGGCATTCTCACCCCACCAGGTATCCATTTATACATTTGGGTAGAGAATAGCAATCTGGACTAAATCTCTTGCTGAAGGACATAAGTGCATGCCAAGATTTGACCCCACAACCTGTTGTTTAAGATCCAATCGGTCTGACCACTTGGTCGTAATACCTCCACAGATGAAAATAAAATCAAACTACAAAAATAACCCCAAAAAGCAGCCCTATTGCTTCTTAGGTGTTTAGCTGATGGAACAGATACTGGGAACAGGAAATATCCCACTAGTCATGCTATATTTAAAGATAAAGGCTAACTTTGTGGAACTTCAATTTAATAAAAAAAACTCAAATTTTGATATCTGAGCTACATAGTAGTACTTACATGGACAAAAAAAAGTTCTAGCATACAAAAGTTTGGAATGTTATGGTGCCACTGGCATATTATGCATAGATAAACAAATTAGTACTCCACCCAAGTTTCAGTTAGTCACACTTGTAACACAGTAGTGTATGGGAGGAAACAGACCAGGTCGGGAGATGATCATTTTGAAGTACAATTTTGTTCAGGGCTTCATTTTTAGACCTTATCAAAGACACTTAGAGCATGGAGGATTAGGAAGCTCAGATATTTTAAACTGTGGCTTTAATTTTGGGGGCAGAACTACCGGTTTTAGTGTGTGACTGTCGTCTACTTTCATCATGTCCTGCAGGCTTTGGTGAAAAATTTGCGAGTCCAAGGTTACTGTGGGCCGGGCACTCACGCCATTCCATCCATTCGAGACAAATGTGTAAGCCATTTCTAATACCCATACTGTATATTGTCGGTTGTCTGGCAAAAGGGCCCTAGCATATGTTCCGGCAGAAGGGCCTTAACAGTAAATCGTCTCTAACTTGAAAACCATTGGCTCTTTGTTCACATGAAATCAAAGAAGTGTGACATTTTTGGATCCTTTTGTCAGTCTTTTAAGTGCTAATGTCAAGTAAGGCAATATTTCTCAAATTAGAGAAAATTTACTGTTAAGGCCCGTATTCAGGGAACATATGCTAGGGCCCTTCTGCCGGACAACCAACGATCTACACCCCATCATTTTAACTAAAACATTCCCCTTTAAGTACATGTAGGTTTGTACTCATTCTTAATCTGCATTCATTTTGACCCAACATTTTTCACTTTTACTTTGCTTCGCTTGTCATTTTTGTGCTGGCACTCACTTCATGCTAATATAATTCATCCCTTTTCTCTCATGCAGCTCATTGTATTCATGTCTGAGTTTGTGTCAAAACTTTTGTTTGTTGTTTGTGATTTTGCAAGTGTTGTATGTCATTTGGAATGCAGATTTTGGCATGGGGTTATATAATATATCTCAGTTTGTGAGATCAAGTTTGAGTATTTATTCACTAACAGTTAAGTGACTAATATTACCGACAACTTGATGGTATGTTTATTCCAAGTATTCCAGTTTTACACAAATATCAATGTGTTATCACCAGAGATGGATTACTATTCTTAACATGATTTGGACTTCCTAAAAGAAAATGATTTACTTCTCTGGTCAGGCAGAAGACTAAATTGTGCTTGTTGCTCATACATGCAAATCCCCGTAATATTGGCAACTTAACATGAATTCACCGATTTGAATTTAATATCTCTCTTTCTCAACAAATGTTGTAAACCATAGGACTCGCTGTACAAAAAGACAAAAGCAGATATATTTTCTATCTATTACAAATCATGGTTTGAAGTCATTGTTTAAATTATTTTTTCAACTACTCATGGTATGTTTATACATCAATGCAAATAAATATGATTGCTGTGATAAAGTCATCTCATAAAGAAAATAGTCATTCTTCATTTCTCAAGAATATGGTCTTGGATAAACATTTACAAAAAATTTTGCATTCCTACATGTAAGTGTATTTGTTACAACTTCACTGTATGTGTGTTGACAATGGACCAATCAAGTTTGTGTCACCATGATATTCTCAGCAAATTACTTAACTCTTATCCTCAAATGCAATTTGTGCGTGTCATCAGATAGCATCCTTCTTTCATGCATTACACTTTATCTGTTCTCTTCACCATCAATATGTCAAAGCGCTTCTTACAAACACAAAGCCTCCTGAACTCAAATGACCCTGTTTATTCACCTTTGACCTTTGAGAATAGAAGCAAGTTGTGGAATGGCAATCACGTGTGTTCTTGCCTCTGTCACATTGATGTATGTATCATTTCATGCAACTGACTTACAATGCATAGATCACAAACTCATAAATTAGGGCTCCTTATGTTGGTATAGCATGAATAGTGTTCTCTAACATAATGTACCCTCTGATTTAGGGCTCCCTCTAGGGGTATAGCATGAATAGTGTTCTCTGACGTAATACATCATCCACTTGTGATTTCTTTTCTCAAGAATAAACCCCCTAGAACAAAATCCTGTTGGTGTCCTTCCCCCTCCTTTTCTTATAATCCAGCACCCACCTCTGCTGGAGGGGAATGAGAGGGGAGTGGTAATTGTTTGTGTGGCAATTTTCCTGAGAAGAGGGTAGTTTTATTTGTTTATCTTCCAAAGATATTAACCCATTGAAGACTATCTTCCAAAGATATTAACCCATTGAAGACTATCTTCCAAAGATATTAACCCATTGAAGACTTTTTGCTTTTGATATAACACACATTCTCTATAGACCCCAGCCCAAGGTGAAGTCATTGACTCTGTATCAGGATAACTACCCCAGAGAACAATTCCCAGGGGGGACAACTCCCACCTGACAACTCCCCCGGAGGACATCTCCCCTGGAGGACAATGACCCCGGAGGACAGCTTCCCAGGGGGTCATCTCCCCAGGAGGATGACTCCCCAGAGGACGAATCCCTCAGACGACAACTCTCCCAGATGACAACTCCCCCAAAGGACAACTCCCCCAAGGTTAAATCAAACTTTTTAAATGGGAAATATTGTTAAACTCTGCCAAGGGAGTTGTCCTTGGGGGAGCTGTCTTCCAGGGGAGTTGTTCTTCAGGATAGTTATCCTCTGGGGGAGTTGTCCTTTTGGAGTTGTTCTTTGGGGGAGTTAACCTCAGAAGGAGTTGTCCTCTATTGAAGCTGTCCTCTGGCGGAGTTTTCCTCAGGGGGAGTTGTCTTCCATTGAAGCTGTCCTCTGGGGGAGTTTTCCTCCATGGAAGTTGTCAGGTGGGAGTCGTCCCCAGGGAGTAGTCTTCTGGGGAAGTAGTCATAGAACCCAGTGACCTGAAACATTCGGCAACATACTTTGAATCATTTCTGTAAATCGACAGATTGTGGATGATTATTCTCCATCAATGTTGCCTGTATACATAACATTTTACTTTCTATTTCAATGTTGCTGCTGCAGGATCAACAGACCATCCTCAGGACGTGGGCCGTCAAGGATTTTGCCTCCAATGTACCTCTGTACGTCCAGATCCTGAAACCAGAGAATCGATTCCACGTCCAGTTTGCAGGTAGGTTGGCAAGGGTGTCCCTGACATTGGTGAGATACATGCCTTTATATCTTATTTCACTCCTCTTGTGTAGGGAAAGGACATAGCTGTAGCTGGGGGTGGGCAAGAAGCATTCCCCTACCCCCCCCCCCCCCGACTACATGTATGTAATAAATTGAGAAGTTATACATTAAAACACCTGGATTTGGTCAATGGGTCAACATATTAACTCTTAACGTACCAGAGGATTTAAAACTGTATGGAGTTTATGTGTATTATTTGGTGCAGATCTACGACTTCGGCACGCTAAGAGTTAACTATTAGCATGCCAAAGTCACAAATATGCACCATGGAATACACAGAGTTTCCATAGAACTGTAATTTCCATGGCACATTAAGAATTATGTGATATCTCAAATTTGCAAGGATGATTTGTATAAGATTTTCTTTTAAATTTGATATTTTATTTGTCATGTAGTAGCAACCCAATTTTCTGTGCAGATTTGGGTTTTTTCCTATCTTCTACTTGACTTCACTAATTTTTTTGTGGAAAAAATACCATGGGGACACACATATTGTTACAGAAATTAATTACCCAGAAATTCTAGATAGAATGAATACCACAGGGCTCCTGGCAATTTTTTTAAATCTGTGGATCAGTATGTGTAACTGATGTTCTTAGATAAATAATGGCTTGTCCTCCAGTTATTTTTACGTGGAATGACTATTCTTTTTCCATCATGACCATTTTCTTGCGCACCTGAACTGCTTGACCTTTCCACAATCGCTCTCTTAAATCACTTAAAATGTGTGGATTCTTTATCTTTTCATCAGATCATGTCGTTTGCGAGGATCAATTTAAGTACGCCTTGCTGGCCAACAATTGTCTGTGTCCGGGGACGTCGACGTTCGTGACTCTTCTTATCCACACGTCCAGGGGAGTGTAAGTAAACCTCATGTATCACGCAATGCTAGTTTTGTCAGTTGAGAGTGGGAAGTTCATTAACCCCTTGGGGACAACGGGCTTGTACAGAAGCCCAGCACATGACACATTCAGAGACAACTGGTTTCCACAGAACCCTAGGAAATGTTCTAACTTTTTCACCCAAACTAAGATTATATTGCCTACAAATGAATCTGTACAATAAGTACACATTTTGACCTCAATAAATGAAGAAAATTTATGGGTATGAGTCACACTATGAGATGTACTGGGCTTCTGTACAAGTCCGTCATCCCCAAAGGGTTAAGTTGGTTGTCTGGCAGAAGGACCCTAGCATATGTTCTTGGCAGAATGGCCTTAACAATAAATTTTCTTTAATTTGAGAAATATGGCCTTATGTTATATTTGCACTTAACAGACTGATAGAAGGATCTAAAAATATCATACCACTATGATTTCATGTGAAAAGAGCCAATGTTTTTCAAGTTAGAGACAATTTAGAGTTAAGGCCCTTCTGCCAGGAACATATGCTAGGGCCCTTCTGCCGGACAACTGATGATTACTGCCCTCCTATGGCAAATAGGCCAAGAGCATTAGTGTTAACCTGGACATTTCTGGTAACAAGCTGATTTTTTCAGGATAGGTCCAGGAATGTGTCTAGAATAACATACTAAAAGTCCTCATGAATCCTCGAGGAATTTCCGCAATCCAAGATGGCGTCCAAAATGGCCGCCATTCCCTGTTTTTCTCATATCTTTGCAAGTAAGTATCACTAATACACACTTTAAATGTCTAAATATATGTTTTGAGACACGTGGAACCCAATAAAATACTTATTCAAAAGTTTTGAAACACGCAAGAACCAATAAAATGGCTTGACCTCTTTCAGAAATCCAAAATGGCGCCCAAAATGGCCGCCATTTCCTGTTTTTCTCATAACTTTGCAAGTAGGTATCACTAATACACACTTTAAACGTCTAAATATATGTTTTGAGACACGAGGAACCCAATAAAATACTTATTCAGAGGTTTTGAAACACCCAAGAACCAATAACACGGCTTGACCTATTTCAGAAATCCAAAATGGCGCCCAAAATGGCCGCCATTTCCTGTTTTTCTCATAACTTTGCAAGTAGGTATCACTAATACACACTTTAAAAGTTTAAATATATGTTTTGAGACACGATGAACCCAATAAAATACTTATTCAGAGGCCCAAAATGGACCGCCAGCTTTTGTACTATCAACTGAATTCTGTTTACAGACAAGTTAGTAACACAAAGAACAATTTTAAGTTTGTTTCAAGATACAAGGCAATCTTTACCTTTAACGTGCACAAACTTAGTTGCATTAGTCATCTTCATCATCGTCGGATGTATGTTCAATGTCAATGTCCCCTGAAGTTGGGGTAATATCATCTTTGCATCTATTACTGTCGTGCTGCATTGTTGCAATTGAGTCCACTGCATTACTGCACATCGATGTACAAAAGAGTCCAAGTTTCTTGCAGCTAATGTCATGCTTTCTGCAACTGGTTTGCACCCACATGCTACCGTGTTCAGCAAAGTGTCAGGTGCAACAGCAATGTCTGTCTCTACAGGTGTAAGAGTTCCATCCTGAAATCGCCAGCCCCATTCTGTTGGAGGTAAAGGGTTACACATCCATTCTTGGACTGTATGATACGTGCGGTATGAATGTTGCTTGGCTGCAGCACTAGTTGGAGGCAGGCTTTCAAGCTGAAAGGATGAACCCAGAGAACTGCGACCGATTGCCCGTTTGTATGCGATGTGTCGGTAGTCATCGAGAGATTTAAAACTGCTGGCCCCATACAGCTTAAGCATGAAGGCTTCCCCAGCTCTCTTTACCTGGTCATGGGTGCTTCCACTGTCTTTGAAGGTATCCAGCAAGTCATAGTCCTGGTTCTTGTGAACCATATTGAAAGCTTTACGCTTGCCCTGACGATAGATTGCAGAGACCGTGTCACATCCTGTCACAGCATGAAGAAACATCAAGTGATTTCTAGTGTCCCCTATGCCATGCTGAATTTCCTGAATGTTGAACACCGTAACAGGATTACTGCGGCATAACATGTACACATCTGTGGTAGTGGCTGCCCGAGCAACTAGCATGACCAGTAAGTCTGTGTCCGTACCAACAACAATAACTGGCATCTGTTCTGACTCCGCAACTGCTAGAGCTGTTGAAACAATCAGGCTGTCGGCGTCTGCTTCTGCCTGCTTGACATGTATACCAGCCATGAGCATTTTGTCACGTAGAGTTTGTATAAGTCTCATCTTATTGTTGCTGTTGGCCAAGAAAGCTGCTTGGGTTGTGGTGGTTGGCATATTATCTTCAAATATGATGTCACTAGAGGTACACTTCTGGGCTCTTCTTCTCTGCTCAGCTACCTTTGTCGAAGTTGAACTTCCATATCCATCGAACACCACCGTGGAATGAGTTCCATAATGTTTGAGGATGTACGAAATATATGACTGAGCCACAGAACCGTAGGTTGATGGTTCGTAGGCCAAACAACTGATTGCAGTAGGTGACCACCATCTAAAACAAAGAGACCTTTTTCTGGCAGGTTGGATTGCTTGGTGAATGACTTTAGTAGGAGACCCAGAGAACTCTTTGTTGGCTTTCGCATCACACCGCCTTTGAGAAGGGAAGGTGGTTGGGGAGCAAGTTCGTACGCAAAGAACGATTCCTTCTCAGCACTGTTATTCAGGACAAATGTGATTCTATTGAAAAGTAGCGTTGAGTTGACCTCTGTGCTTTGTCCCCTGATTTTCACTGTCTTACTCTTGGCACCAATGGTCTTCACCTTGTCATTACGATGTAACTTGATATCTGTGAATTTCCTACCATTCATTTCGGATGCCGCCGCTAGGCCGATTTCTACAGCCTTATCACAATTGACGGATGGGTCAGCGACGATACCAGTTGACAGGGAGACCAGACGATCGGTTTCATATCCAGCAAATGGCGGATGTGCCTGCAGCCATTCAACAAAGATGCATCTATCTTTATTGTCTCTGGACCTGGTACTTTGCCGTATGTCTTTATGTTGCTCCGATGTACCAGTGTGTACTCCGGCGAACTGCTCCAGTTCATCACAGATAGGAACACAGCGTGGAAGCGCATGAACCCACTTTGCCAATGTGCTGTCTGTGATTCCACGTCCATGTGTCATTCCTCCAGATGTTTTCAGCTGCCACATTAGGAACTGTTCAATGGTCTGATCAGAGAAGTTTCCACCCCAGAATGAATCAGCACGGCGGATGGTGAAGTACCCCTTTTCTGCGAAGAGTGTATATTCAGTTCCTGGCATGGTCTGTTCTAGGGCTTCCATCTGTTGCAAATACAACCTGGCAGATTTTGCATAGGGGAGATGTCCTGCAGCATGGAAATGGGGTATCATTTCCCTCACACAACTGAGGTGGAGTTTCCAGTCCCCTGTCCTTTCAGCTCAAATGAAACGTTGCAGAAGAGACACTTGTCGGATATACTGCACCCAAAGCTTCCCTGTCCTACTTTGTTCTGCTGCCTGTTCAAGGAGTTGTGAAATGATCTGACTTAAATGTTTGACACTCTCCTCCTCAGCTAAATCAGTCGCCTTCTTGTCCTGATTGAGAAGTGCTCCATAAAGATTTGCTAGATGGTCCTTATCTAGGTTGTCTAAGGTGATGGGTGTACTCATTAACACGCCAATGAGAGCAGCTGCAGTAAGAATGTGAGCACAAAGAGAACGGGAAAATGCATGTCCAGATTGCATATGTATGACAGACCCTTTGGCGTACACTGTCTCCCATAGCTCTGCAAGCCCACTTCCGTCCATGATGTGGCCTATACTGCCAAGATATGACATGAGGAGATGAAATCCACCAAGACAGACGATTACTTTGTCTAGGTCTTTTGAAGAAGCTACAATCTCCGCTGCCTTGATGTACAAGGGCTGGTCAAATGTTACTGCACAAATTCTCAAGTCATGCTTTTCACATTGTGACTGTGCAAAGCACAGTGCCGTGTAGATAGTACTCGGATTGAACGGGTCCAAATTGATAAAGGGTAGGGTTTCAATTCTCGTTCTCTCATACTGGTCACTCTGCATGGCCACTTTCATGAAACCACTCCATGAAGGACACAAGTCTAGTTCCAGAATGTATCCAGCAACCCAGAGGGAGTCAATGGCAACTGCTGTTCGGAGAGAAGAGAGGTCCTGGTCAGGTTTCTTGAGGGCATCTATTACAACAGACTGCAAGCCAGGAACAGCGGGTTTGCTATATGTCTTAATCGAAATATGCCCAAATGCGCCAACTCTCTCAGCCGATTGCAATTTCACTGTACGTTTAATGGGTGAGGTTTCCACAACCCCAGGTGGAGTAACACAAGTGATTCCTCCCATGTTATGGAAAGTGTTGTGACCACTTACTGTCGCTACATTGAAGTCGTCATTGTCAAACACAAATTGGGTAAAACCGCCTAGGTGATAGGATGGTTCATCATTTGACATGAGGGCTTGTTCAAACCGCTGTACCTCTTTATAGTCATCAGCAAAGCTCATGCTGCTCAAGATGTCTATCAGTTCACGTGAGCCATACTTGCGGTGAATATACACAGCTATTCCTAACAATACTGGTGACACGAATGATCTGGGCCTACTAGCAGAAATGATGGCATGTGCTATTGAGGTGCATTTCCTGTTCGAAACTGTGTGACTTTTGCCTTTGCCGGCCACTACATTATGTATGAAACGTTTTAGGGACCTCGGTACTAGTGTGTCTCCATTTTCAGTTCCATCTAATGTTGAGTACTCTTCACAGTTGTACACCGTGAGTCTGATATCATTGCGGATGATGGAAGCAGCCATATCTATTATACGATCGCTTTGGCTTTCAGCGTCTGACACTTAATTACTGATCCACTTCTCATGAAGTATTTTGTGCGCCGAGTCACGGAAACTCACGATACTCGACTGTCCTTTGATGCTGGTTATAACTAGATCATCACCATAGTGCTCCTTGAGCTTGCGCTTGAGATGCTTCATTGTGTAACCCTCGCATCCTTCCAAAAACATGGCCATGTATTCTGAAAGGTCTTGTACTGAATATTGGCATTCATCACTATTGTCGAGATACATAGTTTCTGAAATGCTTCCTGACGAATATTTTCAGTTGATATTCCCTCATCCTTTTTCTTGAGAAAGGATTGGGCACATGCTCGATGATATTTGGCTTCAGCTGCAACCAGATCAAATGCTTGTTGCACACGTTGAGTGACATCGTTACCCCACTTGTCGCCTCGTTCTCTTGCACGGTCTAATATGGTTGCCTGGAACTCTAAGGTCTCAACACTGCTAAATGAACCTTTTCTACGGGAAAGATTTCTAGTGTCCTGAGTGATAGGCTCCGAACAAAACATACAATCATTTTCTATGTCAAATGTCTTTGAAGCACTTGACCGTAATTGAGTCTTGTCATCATCTTCTTCAAGACAGGAGGATTTTCTTTTTGCAGACGCTATAGAACATTTCCTTGTGTAATTCTTGCGACAAGCGGCATGGATTCGTAGTGGTGTTGCCTTCTCAAATAACTCATGGAAACCATCACCGCGTTCTAAACTTGACACCACAAGTGTTCTCCGACCCTTCTTCCCAACTTCAACTGTATCAGGTGATGTTTCTTTACAGATGATGCAATCCACATCCATTATCTGTAATAACAACGAAATGTGCCATTGATATTTTATTTGATAACAAAATTCTTGGGAATGATAAAACTGAGCTTCTTCATTAGGAAAGAGAGATGAAATGTAATTTACGTTTACATTAAAGGTGTTATAGAAACCGGCATGCCATCACATGAATTGATATTACACTGCATAATCACATTGTACTGTAGCAGTGTTTTATAACCCGTAAAGATACATCACAGAGGTAAGAACACATTATGGGGGTCTCGAATGTCTGGTCGGGGGATTACATTGGGCAGTGATAGCCCTGAGGAGGAAAAGAAAGGTGATCATGGATGCAATTATGGACGTAAGTAACATGCTACAATGATACACAGATTATACATCTGTTAAACAGACACAATATAGGGCCTATGTACCTATAGAAACGAGTGCCCTACATTTTCTGATTTCTATTTATCATTTATTTAATCTCAGTGAAATGAATTCAATAATGTAATCACCACTATTCTATAAAAAATTACTACCAGGTGATATTGTCTAACTTTAAACAGATAAATGGTATCAAATAATTGCTAAATTTGGTCAAGTGTAAACTGTGAAGAATTTTAACATATGCAATCACCGAAAGGTGTCTAATAACCGGTCATGACTCTTTGCTAGTTTCTTAATTTGAGTAATGTTGCAAATGGCATATGCGCGTATTCGCGTACCCTACATAATAGGCACTCGCAGACCGTGGCGAACATAGGCTACGTCTAGCTAGCAGCTACCCCGGCCGCTGACGCCCGTGGCGCGTCGGCGCAGGATCTGTGTCATGCGCGTGCGGGCATGCGTATCACCGGTCCGCGATTAGTCCAAAGCAAACTCGGCTATCGCACCAGGCCACAATTACCTCGTGTAGATAATTTTAACAAATGCCTTTAGTGATATGGTACTTCCTTAGTGATAATTGAAAGTTGAATTAAAACTCACCTCATAGTAGATATCCACTGCATCTTGTAGGTAAAAACGTTGACTCGCAATAAACTTTCAGATCACGTGCTTGATGTGAAGAAAATAGACCATGTGGTACAAAATGTCGCCCTCTTTGTTTAGCAACACAAATGATCATGACATTTTCCCCCGATAATGTCATAATTGATTTAGGACAAACTGTAAGATTTTCATATATAAATGTTTTATTTAGTGTACTTCATGTATAAGAACCATTTTTTATTTTTTAAATGAAAAGCTTGTTTAATAGTTTACGGTTGAAATATCACATTGCTAATATTTATTTACAGAATTGTGAGGTAATAGAATAACAGTCATTTGGACGCCATTTTGGATTTCTGAAAGAGGTCAAGCCGTTTGTATTGGTTCTTTTGTGTTTTAAAACCTCTGAATAAGTATTTTATTGGGTTCCTTGTGTCTCAAAACATATATTTAGACATTTTAATTGTGTATTAGTGATACCTACTTGCATAGATTATATAGAAAAACAGGAAATGGCGGGCCATTTTGGGCGCTATTTAATTTTTGAAAGCGGGAAGCCGTTTATTGGTTCTGCTTGCGTTCAAAATCTCTGAATAAGTATTTGATGAGTTCATTGTGTCTCAAAACATATATTTAGACGTTTCAAGTTGTGTAATAAGTAAACCTACTTACACAAGTTATGATGAAAAACCGGAAATGGCGCATTGTTGGGGCACATTTGGATTATTTGAAAGCCGTGGAAAGCCGGTTTTCTTGCGTCATTGCGCTGCTTCAAAATCTCTGGAATAAGTATTTTTATTTGGGGTTCTCTGTGTCTCAAAACATATATTTTAGACATTGTAAAGTGTGTATTGTGATACATTGCAAATGATATGAGAAAACAGGAATGGCGGCCATTTTGGACGCCATCTTGGTTGGCGGAATATTCCTCAAGGGGATTCATTGAGACTTTTTAGTATGTTATTCTAGGACATATTCCTGACCTACCTGAAAAAATCGCTTGTTACCAAAATGTCCAGGTTACCCTATTTTGATCTTATAAATGCTGCTTGGCCTAAAAGGGAAGCAAGTGGCCAAAAGTATCATTTTAATAAATGTAAAAGTATGTCTGTTGTTTTTGTTGGCATCAATGCAATTTCATGGCATTTTTATGAAAGACATCAGTTTAAAGCCACTGCTAACATTACCACTCAGTTTAAAAAAATGTGCAGCATACATATCCTCCATGCTCCAAGTGTCTTGATAAGGTCTAAAATAAGCCCTGAAAAAATTGTTTTCAAAATGATATTAGTAGTCTTAAAACAATAGTGAAAATCGTAACGTTGGGGGCAGGGGCCGGATCACCTTGCCCCAATTTCCTGCTATAGACCTTACTGTTCTGTGCATCTAGGCTATTTTTCTACTCGCCCCGAGTATTAATTGTTTATTGCATTTCATATCTTGCCAGTGGCAGCTAAATTTCCAAACTTTTGTATTCTGGGTGTTTTATTTGTCCATATCAAAACACTACGTTTGTAGTCTGAGATATAAGTTTGAAAAATTTTTAATTTGAAGTCCACAAGGTTAGCTATTACTTTAATAGGAATGATACTTTTTTTCAAAAATCTGGCCTAAAGGTGCATATGTTAGGATGTTTCAAAAGGCAATCAATAACTCAAATTTGAGCGATTGGCTTGCTTGTTTCCTTTTTACGGAAACTAGGCTAGATTTACTCTTAACATGTGACCTGATGTTAATTAAGTGCCCAACCACAACTGTACCCTTCAGTGTTTTTCACCCGTTGGGAACTAAGAACAAAGCTATCTCAGGCTGGGATCTGATGGAGAATGCATGTTATATTTGAAAAACAGTGCTGTAATCAAAAAAAGTTGTATCTCCATGTCTAGGAGTTTAAATTGCCAACTGTATTTTTTATTACAGAGATTATAAGTGTCAATATCCTTAAAGGAGCAACTTTTCTTTCTTTCCAATGATACCTCACCTTTGCATCCAATGCTGCAATCCATGATTGAAGTACATGGCTCTTGAAGAGCAGACAGATGTTTAGTCACAACTTTGTTCAAGTTTGGCATAACTTGCAATGAAATGTGAGGTAACCTTCATCACATGAACCCCATTCATCAGTGGCTTCAATATTTCATCCCATGAGCAAAATTGAAAAGTGTGATTCAGTGATATTCTAGTTGTAATTGTAGTTGGAGATTGAGATGGCAATCGGTCAAACGAAATAACATCGACAAACATACCAGTCAGCCTTCACAATAAAGCAGCATAAAGAGTTCATTGATATGCTACAAATTCATATTTATAATGCACTATCATATCATTTGAAATAATTTTCAATCATATATTGCCAGTGAGGGGTGCGATTTCCCACTCGCAGTTGACACGGACGGTACGGCCGTTGCTCTGGCAACGAGGGGGTCTATACGTCTTCTTGCGGAGAATAGTAAATTCTTCAGCGAATTTGAGGGCAAAGCTTCATCTATCATCCTTCCATGCCCACAAAAGTAAAATTGCATCATGCTTCACCAAAATATGACATACTGTGAAGTTTTGTGATGAAACGTTTATCAACGGATATTGTGTATGTTTCACTACAGTAACTTTATGGTTTAATAATGTATGTAATAGCAGATCTGTCAGCCAGAAAACTGGTTTATTGTTAGTTTTATGGATAACCTTCGAAAAAAGATGATTTTCTGTTAAAATTCAAATGTAATAGATAAGAATCTTTTTTAGTTATCACCTTGGTTCAATGTTCTTCATTTCAATTAAAATATAATATTACATATATATTATTTATATTTTAATCAATTTTCAAATTTATGCTTAACATATTTGTCACTTATAAACTCACTTTAATAACTTGTAGATTGTACTTTTTGATGAAAAATATATTGAACATTTTACACTTATCTACAAAAAAATTGACTTATCAGATTAATAACTTATGTTTTTCATTGTTTGTGAATTTTTCATGGTATTTTCTTTGTTTTTTCACCATTTTTTGTTTATTTTGGCAAAATTTGTTGCCTACAGCTTTTTTGAAGCTAATATTTGATGAAATAATTAATTGCCAATCAATGAAAGAGAAATATCCTCATTTATATGAATTTGATTTGAATAACATAATATTTGGATTGATTTTTACAACAGATATCAAGTCTTGATACAGTTTTTGGGACTTGACAATGCATATACAAAATAGTCGCACAGCGTTGTAACAGTATGTTCCATTTTGCCAAAAACTGTCTGAAAGATGCATGGGAAGTAAAAAGTAAGTGAGCAGCTACGTCAAAAAATATTGGTGCATGTAGAATAGTCACAACTTAGCTGAGGCGGGGCTATTGTAGTGCCCTCCCCCTCCCGGGATATTAGGGTATAATGCTGTATTTGATTCGACCCCCAATTGAGCCCTTAGGTATTTATAAGCTACAAGAAATACATGTTGCCTGTAATAATCGCCGTTAATAACATGTATTCATAAATATTGATTAATATAACGTAACACTTATTTGTGAAATTTAGATAATAGATTCTTTAATATTTGTTATGCCTCCGCAACAGAAGTTGCCGGAGCATCATGTTTCGGGTTGTCCGTCGTCCGTGCGTCCGTTCTGTTCCGCTCTCCGCGTCGTTACGTGGATCTCGTTACCCGCGATACTTGAGAACCGCCCGATCGGATTTTGATGGTAACTAGAACGCACAGTATGTATAATGAGCCACCAATGAACTGATAGATTTTGAGCTGGCAAGCGTCAAAGTCAAGCGTCACTGGGGCCCTTAAATATGTCGATTGGGCCCGTTACGTGGCGATAACTGAGAGGGCTGGTGATTGGTCATGTAACTTGGGTGAAGTATGGTATTTGAGCACCGGTATGAAACATGATAGATTTGTGGGCTGAAGAGTCAAAGGTCACGCGGCCGTTTAAACTATGTCTGATTTGGCGTTTTGTTACCGCGCATAACTTGTAGAACCCACCGATCGATTTTGATTAATAGCGATCAATATGACATATGAGCACCAATAAAACTGATTGATTTTGGCAGCTAAAAGTAAAGGTCAAATGGTCACCTGCGGCTTAATATGATTTATGATTGGGCTGCGATACCGCGATACGACTTGAGAGCGGCTGGTCGGATGTCATGTAACTTGGGTGAAGTATTATTATGCAGCGCACCAATGAACTGATTGAGATTTTGGGGTCTGAAAGGTCAAAGTTCAAAGGTCACGTCCAGGCTTAAATAGCTTCTGATTTGGGTTGTTACGCCGATACTTGAGAACCCGCGGATTCGATTTTTGATGTACTAGGATCAAGTATGACTATGAGCACACAATGAACTGATTTAGAATTTTGCGAGCTCAAAGTTAAAGGTCACGGAGCCCTAAATAATTGTCTGATTTGGGCTTCGTTATCCATTGAAACTTGAGAACTGGCCTGTCATATTTTTATGTTATTTGGCGTGAAGTTGTATTATGGAGGCGACCCATAAACCGATTAGATTTCGGAGCT
This sequence comes from Eucidaris tribuloides, assembly GCA_001188425.1. Classification (NCBI taxonomy): domain Eukaryota; kingdom Metazoa; phylum Echinodermata; class Echinoidea; order Cidaroida; family Cidaridae; genus Eucidaris; species Eucidaris tribuloides. The sequence continues at coordinate 45,635 of JZLH01S0566476.1, forward strand.
GAAAGTCAAAGGTCAAAGGTCACAAAACTTAAATATGTCTGATTTAGGCCTGCATTATGTGAAACTTGAGTAGGACTTTTACGATTTTGAGGAATGGGAAAGTATCTAATATTAAGGCACAATTTACTGATGTCTCATTTTGGAGTGAAAGGTCAGAGTTCAAAGGTCACAAGGCCTCATGTCCAAATTGAGCTCATTGCTCACGATAATTTTAAGAACTGCTTAAATTGGTATTTTACTGTAACTTGGTCAAGAGTCACATGGCTGTATGCTTATTCATCCTAATTGGTCTTTGCTACATGTACATGGTAACTTGAAGCTTTTCAAATCAGTCAATTGGATGGGAGTTGCGGACTGCCGGAGCATACCATCGACTGCGCGCATGTCGAACGCTCTAGTTTTCATGAAACAATTAATGAATGATTCATAAAATCTATTTTTCCCAAATAGCTGTATGAATAATTCCAAATAATAATTAAATTTTTATCAATACATTTTAACAAATTATCTGCTGAGACGACTACGCCACAAGGCATTTTGTTTTGTTTGTTTATATGTTTTTCAAATTGTTACTATTGTGTTTGGTTAAAACCTGTTTTGTTTTTGAGTTTTGTAACCTGCCTACTTGCCAGGTGAAAAGGAATATCTCACTCTCTTCTGATGAGGACGTGGGATATGCGTTTGTTACACTTATTGAATTCAGATTTGAAATAAGATGATATACCGGTATTATTATATATCAGATATTGGCGTTTCCCTGGTGGGCATCAAGAAGAGCGAGGAAAACGGCCACAGATCAATCAAACCCCCGTCCCTCGGCACATCATCGGTCCTGCAGACACCTGCCTAACTACATGAAATCACGGCCGAGGAAACTCGCCTTCTATTCTACGACACGCCTAAGAGTGAGAAAGGACAAGCAAGGAGCGGCAAAGATGCGACAACATCACCGAGTTACGTCTACGAGAGCAACGGAACTGGGAACCTCGAGATCGAGAGTTGCGCATAGCGAGTGTTGGAAGAGCCATGTGGCATTCATCCAGATTGCGTTCTTTGACAATACCGCCTGCAGACCAATTTCTTCAAGGACGTTTACCCGCTAGCAAAAAAACCTAGCGACACCCCACACCCCCCCAAAAAAAAACAACAACAACAACAACATACCATCTGCCTGGGTTTGTATGGTCAGGGAACTTCTGGAAGTCGAAACATTGAAACTACTTTTTCCAGAAGCAAAAAAGTCAGGGAAAGTTATACGAATTTATCAATTTTTTGTGTTGAATAGTTAAGGGAACAGGCATTATTCAGCGTATTTCTGTAAATGACCTCTTGATCTGCAACTTTGCTAATAGATTGTTTGATTAATACACAGCTGAAATGTGAAAAATGCGTACAATGAACATTCGCAATTTAAATCAATAAATTTAAAGATTATATGTGACCTGGCCACCTCATAAAGTTGCAATCTTTTGCAATAAAAGAATATATAAAGAAATTACTTGGGCTGAAAATATGAATATTTAATTTAAACTCTTGCAAATGAATGAAGTAAATCCATTTTGAACTTTGGAAGACACTCCACTTTTTTATCTCCTCCCAATTACAATATTCCACTTTTCCTAAAGTTTGGGTGGTGCGACTTTATTAGTGGTGTCGTGGTGACAGGTCACATATATTGAATGAATAATAGTTTTTTAACAAAAGATGAATTAAAATTATTATATAATAGTGAAAACTAAATGGCAGTTCTTGGTAGTCAATGCTTGCTAGGATGAGATCTGATTTCTTGTATTTTCTGTCAGGTCAATGGCATTAGAATGCATCATTTCGGCCAGCATCCACGATCAAAATGCCACACACGACATGTCGATCCTCATCATCGACATCTACGCACCGCAGAAAACAGAACGAAAGACGAACGCATCACTTGCAGAGAGGCTGCAAGTAAGTCAGGATCTATTCAACTTGAAGACAGTGGTAACATTGGACGGTTAATTTTGGAAAAAAGACAAGGCTTTGAACTACTGCTACTTATATTTCTTTTGTGCAATATTTAATCATCTTCGAGTTATATACCAGATTGAAGTGTGTGAATTCAAATTTGTTGGCCTCATTGGATATTGTTATTGATTGATTACGGATGAATTTATTTTAATATCTATTCTTTTTACAATGTCATTTTTTATTTCAAATACAAATTACAAAAAAACATGATCAATTATTAGATAAAATTGACATGAATGAGAATAAATTAATTGAAATTTAAATATTGGAATT
>JZLH01S0566487.1:657-13012 GCA_001188425.1 Eucidaris tribuloides
AATTCACCTGCAATTTGTTCGTAAGTGTGTGACCTTTTCCATCATTTTCTGCACAGAAAACTGAACTACTGAAGAAGAGATCATCGGTTTAACAACAGGACTTCTCAAAGTGTGTGTGTGATGTGTGTATCTGTAGTTGCTGTTATGTTGCCATATGGTTGGGTGGCCTCTGTGGTGTGTAGTGTGTGTGTGTGTGTGTGTGTGTGCTGTGTGTGTGTGTTGTGTGAGTGTGTGATGTGTGTGTGCATATAGTGTGTGCCTGTGGTTGTGCTGCATATATATATGTGTGTGTGTGTGTGGTGTGTGGGTGTGTGTGTATGTGGTGTGTGTGTGTGTGTGTGGTGTGTGTGGTGTGTGTGTGTGTGTGTGTGTGTGTGTGTGTGTTTGTGTGGTGTGTGTGTGCTGTGTGTGTGTGTGTGGTTGGGAAGGTGTAGGCTACGGGTCGAGGGTGGATTACCCCCTGTCCACGGTAGTGAATCCCCCTCCCCCCCCACAAAAAAAACAAAACAAACAAACAAACAAACACAAAAAACAAAAAATAAAAGAAATAATATAAATAAATAGATAAATAAGTGTTGTGGCAAATCGCCATTATTAAAGTGATTTTGGTATCAACAATCTTTAAAAAAAATGGGAAAAGCAGAGCGCTTGCTTCTCGTTATGGGTTATACTCAAATCTTTAAAGTGTAGGTGACAATAATATTGATATGACGCCCCACCTTACTTCTAAAACGGGGGGGGGGGCGGGGAGAGAATATCACTTATCCCACCGTGTTGACGCCTGTGATTCATAACATAGATTGGATGTCATGTTATTGACTCAATGTTTCCTTTTATTCCCCTTCCCTCTCTCTTTCTGCTAAAGAAAATTCAATTCAGAAATAAATAAATTGGCCAATTCTAGGGCATTTTTAAGTGAATTTCACTCTCTTGGCATCCCTGTTTAGTAATCTCAGTGGTCCACACCACATATACCGAAAAAACCCAGTCGACAGATATTTAAATTTACAAAAAATTTCGCTTTTCAGTCCGACTTCCGAAAATTTAACACAGACCGACTTTTCATTTTGTTGTTGTAATAAGAGTAGAATTATAATATATCAACATTTGTTTCATTTACTTTTAAAATCATTTGTTTTCTTTGGGGTTGGGGGTTGGGGGGTGACGGTATTAAACATTAACTCATCACGGAATGCATACCACCGAGAAATTTCCTTAATAGGTTATCAGAAAAAAATATTTATTTATTTATTTATTTATCTATCTATCTATCTATCTATCTATCCATCTATCTATCCATCTATCTATCCATTCATCCATCTATCCATGCATCTATCTGTATGTATATGCATCTATCTATCTATCCATGCATCTATCTATATATGTATATATATATATATATATATATATATATATCCATGCATCTGTCTATCTATCTATCTATCTATCTATATGTATACATATCCATGCATCTATCTATATATGTATCTATATATCCATGCATCTATCTATCTATCTACCTATCTATCTATCTATCTATCTATCTATCTATCTATCTATCTATCTATCTATCTATCTATCTATCTATCTATCTATCTATCGAGCGATTGATCTATACCTCGATAATTATTATACATACCATCCATGGCATCCAGCAAATAACAAACAACATGGTAACTAGGAGTGTAGTTTTGACGAATTTTGTCTCCCTTCCGGGTGCTATGGGATGTCCCGGCGCTAATGCGGCCACCTTCATGATAACATAAACCAATGAGAAAGAAAATGGAAAACAATCATATGCATTTTATAGCAGTGCACAATTTCATCCGGACTAATTTTGTCGTGCACCTGGCAGAAAGTTGTTAGCAAATGCACTAAGTAAAAGGGCGTTAACAGTAAATTATCTCTAAATTGAAAAAAGAGGAAAGTTATTACACATTTCTGCCTAACATACTGATAGAAGGACCTGAAAGATCACAATAATTGATTTCATGTGAAATAAGCCCAATGGTTTTCACGTTACAAGCAATTTACTGTTAACAATCCTTTGCTTAGCCCATTTGCTAACGACTTTCTGCGAAGCACACGACGATTAATGTATTTTGGGTTGATTTTAGCTGATTTAAATAATGAACATGACATTATATGGAAAGTGGGAAGATGTGATGCTCAGGCCAGGTTAGAAGAGATGAGATGACATAAGGAGAACAGAGGTAAGATGAGATGAAAAGATTAGAGAAATGTTGAGGAGAGGGGTTAAGAAAGGCGAAGAGAAGTGAGAAGAGGTGAGCAGAGGAAAGGAGAAGTGAGAAGAGGTGAGGAGAAGTATGAAGTATGTGTGTTATCTGTTTTGCTAATGAGCTATTAACCCAGATACTTCTTGGACGTAAATGAGCTTCTTCTTTTTTTTATTCTGAACATTTTTCTTTTTGTCCTCATCCCTTTCTCTTACTTCTTATTTTATCGTATTGATTCATTCATCACTAGTATATAAAGTATAGTCAATCAATTAAGCAATAATTACTTGATTACTTTATTACTTTATATCTATTTATTAATTTCGGTAGCGTATTTTCCAGATTGAGTTGAAACTACGCTAAAACGGACGGATATACATCTGCCAAATCTCATACCGTCGCCTGTCCGGCAGAAGGGCCCTAGCAAATGTTCCCGGCAGAAGGGCGTTAACCTTGAGTCACCTCTTTAAACTACTGGCTCTTTTAGCATGAAATCAAAGTAATGTGATAGTCTTAGACCCTTCTCTCATTCAAATAAGGCAGTATTTCATAAATGAGAGAAAAATTACTGTTAAGGGAAGGCCATTCTGCCGGGAACGTATGCTAGGGTCCTTTTGCCGGACAAGCGACGAATATTATCGTTCTCAGTTCGCGGGGACAAAAACCATAGGTCCAAAGTTTGCACCTTAAAGGTAAATGACATGATTGGGGGTAGTCCTCAACTTGGGCTGAAACTACTCTAGAATCAAGTAAACTATGCAAGGATTCTCCTGTGAAAATCCTGTAGTCAAACGCTGACTCATTCCAAAATAAACAATGCCAATATCACTCGTAGCAGGGAAACCTGCTGTGTGGCTCTCTACGGGGCTTATTTTTATCGTACCCGGATAAAATTAAAATATTCCTATGTTTATGCTTGATTCTCCGTAAGTAAACAAATTACAGACAAATCCTCCCAGGTGGGAGATCCACTCCTGCTAGTGCATAGTTGGTACATATTTCAACTCATTTGGTTCTTGAGGCATTTTCATGTGTTTCCAATCATGTCACTAACCTTTAAAAGGATGAAAATAATGCACCTTCTGCTTCAGCACTATATAATTATGTGAACATACACACCTTCACGGCCAGCGTGTTGGCCAAGTGTGTAGAGCGTTCGTCCCACGTGCGGAAAGTCGCAGGTTCGAGCCCCGGTAAGGTCATATTTGTACGAGTTTTTACATATTTTTAAATGTTAATTAATGAAGTGTATTATATGTAAATACTATAAATAGCACTGGAATGAACGTAAATTGCGGTTCACACACAAAAACACACAGTTTGCAAGAAAAAGAAGAATACTTTTTTTATTTTCTATGGTGCAACTTTACACCTTTCGGGTGCAATCTTGCACCTTTCGGATGCAACTTTGCACCTTTTAGAAAGGTGCAAGCTTGTGCTTTTCAGAAAGGTGCAAAGTTGCACTTTTAAAGGTGCTCCCAGTGTGACATTGGTCTGCATTTTTAAAGGTGCAAAGTTGAGCCTATTTTTCTTAGTGTGCATGCGCCGTGCAGATAACATTTAAATCACTTTACGGTAGTATTTTGACACGAATTATATACCTTTCTCTTCATCTTGAGTAACACATGGATGGTGCCGATATTGCACAACATGACCGTGACTAACAGACCCCAGCCACTGATGACGTAGATGGAGAAATGGAGATTGAATAGGGCAGGTTCCCCCGGCAACCAGAAGAGTTTGCACGCCATCGTGTTGTGATATCGAACCTGTACATGACGTGACAAATTGCAAACTAATATTCATTCATTCATTCCATTTTATACAACATTCAAGTAGATCCTTGTCATTTGATTGGAGGATTGTTGGTCACATGATATTGAATATATACTCCATTCAGAGCAGCGTGCATTTTGGTTATATTTTTGCGTGCATGTTGGTTATATTTTTGCGTTCATGTTGGTTGTATTTTCGCGTGCATGTTGGTTCTATTTTCGTCCGATTCCACGGTTCGCAGTGCGTTACACGTATTGTACACGCGCTGCCCCACTTAGCTGTGTGATGTACATGAGTTTTCAGTTTGAAGTTTAAACATAACCGGTGAACATAATAAAACTCCCTGCTTTAATAAGTATTTACATATTTGGTGAAATTTAGACTAAAATGAGAAAGCTGCAGAGACATTGACTATACACTGAACATGCTGAATGAATTTGTGAATAAGCCAGAAAGAGTATCAGAATGTAGGCATATGTATGGCTATATTTTTCATACTTGTCAATCCTCCAATCAAATGACAAAGATCTACTTTATAATGCTGTATAAAACAAATAATAAATGTTTTATCATTCGTTCAATAGTACAAATATTTTCATTCGTTGAAAGGTTAAACGTTCCATTCAACTCGGCTTCGCCTCTTTGAATGGAACGTTTAATCTTTCAACTCATTAAAATATTCGTACCATTGAACTCATAAACATTAATTATTTTTATATTATACAGTGCCATAATCTACACGTTCAGATCACTGGAGGAAAAGCAATGTTTTATTTTCCGTGCAGCCATGTCTGTTTCCTTTGTATTATGGGTGTCATTAGTGTCCCATTTTATAATTTTAGTCAAATAAGGGCGTTGTTTCATTCTGTCATGACAGTGGGTCTTTAACAGGGCCCATAAGTAATAAAAAAAATCATCATTTGAAATAATAAACAAAAAGTGATAAAACATACAATGAACTACAAAACACTGAAAACGACAAAAAGACAGTCAAACAATTACGCTGAATGCCTTACATTACATATACGTACATGTACAGTGTGTCTCAAAAATAATTGTGCAAGTCAAAAGCGCCCTCTTTGGTGATGAGAAAAATCATTTTTGTGACGTCATGTTTACATCACCATCAAGTGCATGGTCTTAGCTTTAGAATGATATTTGTTCTGTCCAGTTTGCTTGTTTTAATCCGGAGATATGTTCAGTTAACAACGAAGACGTAAAATCACAAATGTGCCACTTTTACTACAGTCAATGATAGCATTACGCCCTCTTCCCGTAAAAGTGACACAATTGTGATTCCACCGTTCTGTTGTTTACAAAATATCTCAAGATCAAAACGAGCAAATTGAACAGAACAAACAACATTTGAAAGCTAAGACTTTGCCCTTGATGATTACGTAAACATGTGTCACAGCAGTATTTTCACACTGGCAAAGAGGGCGCTTTCCACTTGAACATTTTTAAGACGTTCTGTAGCATGTCTCAAAAAATTGTGAAAGTAAAAAGCGCCCTCTTCGGCAATTAGAAAATGCTCTTGCGGCATGATGCTTACATGTACATCAACGTCAAGAGTAAAGTCTTAGCTTTTAAATGTCATTTGTTTTGTTCAATTTGCTTGTTTTAATCTCGAGTAATGTTGTAAACAACAAATGGGTGGAATCACAATTGAGTCACTTTTACAACGGACTGTAATAAAAGTGGCACAATTGTGATTTTACTCTTTCTTATTTAAATTAACATATCTCAAGATTAAGACAAGCAATTTGAACAAAACTAACGGTATTTGAAAGCTAACATCATGTCATAAGAGTATTTTTTAATTGCCAAAGAGGGCGGTTTTCACTTGCACAGGTTTTTTTAGACACACTGTACATGTACATTACATTACAATACAATACAATAGAAATGTAGATTTTCATACTCATTTTTTTCATCCAATAATACAAATTGCCAATTCTGATTCATCTTGAGATACCACGGAGATAAGAATGGTTATTCCAATTTCGTCGTTTGTCAACTTTTTTTCCGATCTCTTTAACACTGTTGTTACGAGGTGTCGTCACTTAGGCTACATATACCATTTTAATTCGTTGGTCACAGTCACTGAGCGCGTGAGCGCAAAATAATTTTGGGGGTTTTTTTGCAACCAGATTCGTCAGAATTTCATTTTTGTTCATCTTTATTTTAGAGCATTACCATGGGACCAATTTTGATGAGAATTTAATGAATTTTCGTAAACAAAGATTAAGTTGCATCTAACATCTGTTGTCGTTCGCAAACTGGGACGAATTATAGTGACAATTGACTATTCTGAATTGAATTTGTTGCCGAAACGGCAATTGATCAAATTGACAAAAGCAGTTACACGCTCAGCTCTCCTCGAGATTAACCTGAACTAAAAGTCGACGATATGCCGTAAAAAGATGACGAAAATGGGAGAGAAAATCTATACTTAAACAAGTCAGATGAAAAAAAGAAAAGAAAAAAATGAAACTCCTTGGGATGTATTTCTGACATGCTTGGAAAAAAATCGAGTTCCCATTTTTTATCACTTCGTGGCTTACTTAACTCTTTGCACGCTGAATTAATTCTGAGTGGATAATAATGACAATTGTTATTTTAATATTTTCTTTAAATCTTGCTTTCCTTATTTCACCATTGATACTGGTAATTATTCTATAGATGTTGCTTAAGCATTTTGGCCATTTGTTACCTTTTCTAGTACAAACGTAATAGAGAAAACTAATTACTACGATTGTTGAGTTTAATTGTACGAATGTGCAAAATTGCAACATTAGCATGCAAAGGGTTAACGATGTGGATGACCTTTTGTAACGACATCTTGTGAGCCCTCACTGTATATTTTGAATTGAATCTTGCAACTTCGTTTTGCAAAAGAGATTTAAGACAAAGCCTACGGAATATAGACTACGCTTAATGTATTCAAACGTGATGGAGTTTACTTTCCTAGTGCTACATGTCTCAGGATTATCGTGTTCCCGGTTCCGGAATTAATTTGGTAAGCCTTGTGCATGGGATTTTCCGTTCGTGTCCATTCAGTATAGTTACAGTTAATCCATTCGTCCTGTCCTGTAAACTCAGGGAATGAGAATTGTTTTCATAATACAGTATCTTTTTCTTCAGAACAAGTCAGACATAGGTCATCTCCCACTGAAGGGCTCTCTCTCTCTCTACATATAAACAAAATTATTTTGTAAGGAGTAAATTCACGGTACTCCCTTAAAAAAACGAATGAAATTTTTCACTCTTTAAGGAGTGAATTTCAAAAAAGAGTGAATTTCGAGTGAATTTCGAGTGAATATGTTTGTGTTTCACTCATTTCGGAGTGACCTCGAGGATAACTCGGAATCCCTGAGTGATTCCCGAGGTCACTCCAGAATGAGTGAATCACTCAAGTTCACTCGAAATTCACTCGATTATCACTCTAAATTTATTCTTTTTTGGTATTCCACTCCCTTAAAGAATGAACATTTCACTCGTTTTTAAGAAAGTATATTTCGATTGAATTTCTAGCAAATGTAACTCATAATAGACAGAACATCACTCTTTGTGGAGTGTATTTCACCCTTCATATGAAATGAATTCTACTCTACAGTGCGGAACCTAAAACAAAGGCTTATTTTGCAGAAGCAATGGGGCGCATGTATGATAAAAAAAACACACGTTCAAAATAAACTTTGACTCAAGCTCTTTTAAATGATACTTAAATCAAACTTACTTGTTCATGCATCTCTGAGTACCATGATCAAAAACGATCTGCTACGCTTTTGGGCTTAGGCACCCCGCCCACCATGTGTCCGTCTCTTTCTTTTCTTAATGTGCTCTGTGTCAAAGCCAACAAGTGTATAACAAATGGTTTTGACATTAATTTTTCAAACTCATGGCAATCCGAGATGCATGAATAAATAAGTTTCCTTAATGTATCATTCGAAAGAGCATAAGTCAAAATATATTTTGAACATTTTTTTTTCAATCATACGCCCCATTGCTTCCGCACAATAAGCCTTTGTTTTAGGGTTCTTTTTTCTGGGACACCCTGTATTTTGCAGGGATTATTCGAGGTATCTCGAATAAGCCCGGTGAGCACTCCGCAGAGAGTGAAGTTGACTATGAATTCACAAAACTCATTATTAAAGCCAAGGTATAGTTTTTGTAAGTGGTAAAAGATGAAATAGTCCCGTTTTTGAGAAATTACTCAAACTGTAAAATCTCGGGGGGGGGGGACGCCGAGATTTCCCATAGGTAATGTGCATACTGCTATGCTCTCCTTTAATTTAAACATCGTAATTTGTCACTATAAACAATTTTCAGTAGGTTTGATGTCGTTTTCTGATATCTGGGGTGACAATAGAATGTTGTGAAAGATTGACAAAAAATTGTCTGATTGACCAAAACTATACTTGGACATTAAAGCCACTGGCTAACACAGTTACAAAAATGTGAGCTACATAATCCTCCATGCTCTAAGTGTCTTTGATAAGGTCTAAAATGAAGCCCTGAAAAGAATTGTATTTCAAAATGATGATTAATGCTTCAAAAGAGTGAAAATCTCCAAGCATTCAAATTGACCGGATTCACCTGCCCATTTTCTCCCATAGACCTACTGTGTGCAGATTTAGGCTATTTTATCATCCACCAGAGTAGAAATTGTTTATTCATGCATACCTTGCCATTGGCAGCATAACTTTCCAAACTTTTGTATTCTAGGGTGTTTATTTGTCCAGTTGAACACTACTATGTAGCTCAGATATCAAAGTTTGACAATTTTTTTTTTAAACTGAAGCTCCACAATGTTAGCCTAGTCTTTAACACTCAGAAGTCATAGCCCCTTTTCTCTAGATTTTAGATAAGTATACGTGGAATTAAATACCTCAGGTTTAATATAAAAAAGATAAGGAAAACTCCCACTAATGGCAGTGACATTAATTTTTCATCGGATGGATGCAATTAAATAACTAAACACAACAAAAAAGTAACTACCCCCTTTTTGAAAATTCCATAACTTTTTAACGAAATGGTTTTGAGCAGAATAATTTGGCAGGAGAGTTTCTGCACTCATTGACTAACTTCTGTGTGAAAATGTGATTGATCTGTCAAGTCATGCACGAGTGAGCACATAATAAAGGCAAAAATGTCACTTTTCAAAAGTCACAAGGGTCATTTTGAGGGATTTGTGATGCAGGATTTTGACAAATTCTGTTTTTGTTGAATGATAAAGCGCTATTTATGTTAATCAGCTATCGTTTGATCCCCTAACAATTCTTTTGGCACTTTTCGCATATTTACGCTTCAGTGAGCTCAATTTAACAATTTCCCTCCATCCTCAATTTTGAAATTGTAAAATCCATTAAGTTTATTGAAAAAATTGAAATCCGATATTTTTCAGCAAAGTGTATCTTTACACATTATATGGGACATAAGAGGTTTAACAGCGGTTTCCGCGTTCAGTGGCAACTTATAAAATTGAAAGCAAAGAAATTACCATTAATTTACCATTATTTTGCATAAGAGATGTGACTCCTGTGGACTTTAAAAGTGACTTTTTTGCCTAATTCATGCTTCACTCATGCATGGCTTGACTGATTAATTCTTATTTTCACCACAGAGGTTAGGTCAAGGGAGTGTGGTGAAATGTTCCTGCCAAGGTATTTCTGCTAAAACTTATATTCATTAAAAAAGTTATGGTATTGAAGAAGGGGAACTTTTACTTTTTTGTGTAGTGTTTATAATTGAAAGAGTATAATGAGAAATTAAAACGGGGATGATGCCTTCCTACTTTCTGTTGATCCACACCCCCTCAAAAGATGATAATTTTATTCAAGATTTTTCAATGTTTGCATAGGAAATTCTTACGTAAATTTTCTTGGCCACGGGGTCACTCACTTAATTGCCACAGGTAGATGTAGACACAAATGTATGATGCAGGGGCGGATCCACCATAAAGTCGAGGGGCGCGGGTGGGCTGTGGGTTATGTCGGCTAGGTTGAGAGGGTGAAACGTTTGTTACGTAAATGAATGTTTCTTAATATCGTATGTTCATCCGTTGTGATATTACGCGTCATGTTTTAGCGCTACACCACTTAATGTTGGACTCTTCCGAATGTTGCGTAAATAATTATTTTTCGTTTTTTTTTTAGGCAGAAGGCAGACGTACCACACCAGCCCATATTTTTCGTTACGTGAAAAAAAAAAAAAATCGCCGGTCATTGTGCCCCCCCCCCTCGTTCCGGGTCACGACGTAACGGTGAGCTAAATCCCCCATGTTGGTTATTAACTTGCGGGTGGGGTGGGGGGTGGCGGAAAAACCGCCCTCCAAAAACCGTACGCCAAATAGCGAGTGAACTAAAAGGGGGTGGCGTGGTGTTTGGTGCCAATGAAAAAAAAATGCCTTCCATTTTTTCCCAACCAAATAACGACCGAACAAAAAGGGGGGGGGGGGGTCAAATAGCGAATGAAAACAATGGGGCCGGGTGGCCGATGACTACGAAAACTTTGGCTGCCAAATATCCTGTTCACTGCAAAACTGTAAGCATATGGGGGGGCGAAAATTTTCGGAAAAAACAGTAAAATTCGCATTATTTTCATTATTTTGAAAATAGGGCAGCCGAAACGGCTTTTGAAAACATTCTTGGTATCTCTTTGTTAACACATTTAGGCTAAACGTTGTGTGCCAAATCAAAGAATATAGGTGTCCAATAATTTATCAACAGTGTCAATAATCTCAACAAACATTTTCTAGACACATATTTGCTATCACTTTCTAAACACTAATGTTTAATTGATAAAGAAGCATTTCACTGAGTTGTGGTAAAGGGTATACTTCGTCGGTTGTCCGGCAGAAGGGCCTTAAGGGCAGTGGATCTCATTTGCAAACATCCCCGCAGACAAGGAAAACATAACCCATGCCCTTAGGATATTGATGAAGGGCATGTCTGTGAAATCTGGGGGTCAGTGATTGCCTAGAATTTGAAAAATGCAAAAGCCGTTTAGTGTACGTTCTATGGCAGGAATTTTTTTCTCGCGAGGAAAAAAAAATCAAATCTGAGTCTAGGCGGTCACTAAAATTCCACTAAAACTGAGTTTCTAGCTCCTACATTTTGCTCATGGTTCCCAGATGGCATTTTTTTTTCTAAATGCCATTGTATTTACACAATGTTGATTTTTAGGCATGTAAAAGAGATCCCCTGCCTTTAACCTTTTAATTGTCTCTAACTTTAAAACCACCAAAACCACCGGCTCTTTTCATATGAAATCAAACTAGTGTGATATTTTTAGATCCTTCTGTTGGTCTGTAAAATTGCAAATATCAAATAAGGCGTATTTCTTAAATTAGAGAAAATTTCTGTTAAGGCCCTTCTGCCGGACAACCGATGACTTACTCTTTGATAAGAACCAATACCGATAAACGGCAACGCCCCGATACAAGCAGCCGTCACCAGCATCAGGATGACGACGACGGTGACCCGTGCCCGCGTGAACCTCTCCCGGTACTGGAACGGCATCACCAGGGCCGCGAACCTCTCCACCGACATCAGGGTGGCGATGAACCCCGACGAAAACGGGAAAAGACTATTAACGAACCCGAAGACGTTGCAGTCGATCTCCGAGTCGGCGCTGGCGCCCTTGAGGACCTGCGACAGGCCGCTACGAGCGATGTACGCCAATATGGCGACGAGGTCGACCCAGGCGAGCACGGTGACGAGAATGTTAGGGGTGGTGGTCCGTCTCTTGCTGCAGCCCGCTCGGCTGTAGACGCACACGGCGGCGATGTTGAACACGACGCCGATGGCGACGATGATGTAGGTCTGCCATTTCGTCGACGGGTTGGTCGCCAGTATGGGAACGGGGGTGGATGTAGTCAACTTTACAGTCGCGGGAATGAACGATTCATTCCATGTTTCTGTGTACTGGTACGGCTCCGTGCTCGTTTCCATGAGAATGTTTGATAAGGTCGTTGATATTTTTTCTGTCATTATTCATGACGTGATGCGCCCGCTACAAACATAATACAGGAATCTTGATTGAAAACAAGAATACATGTAACGAATAAGGATACACCACGTCCATGAGGTTATATTCGTACGTGTACAGTTATTTCCAGCTGAAAATACGTGTATGTGGCAATACGGCTTCAGTTGAAAGTGATGATGCTCTATCGGGCGATAACGGAGGGGTGATAAAGGCGTCCATGCAGCCGCGTGGAAAACAAAAGGAGATATAAGACAGCGAAAGAAAAAAGAAGATCAGCAAGGTCACAAGATATTTTATGCAACTTAAAATATATATATATATATAGATATTGTTGTTCTGGGTTTCCATTG
>JZLH01S0566498.1:12457-17457 GCA_001188425.1 Eucidaris tribuloides
CAGACAATATTTGGGTGGTAACCTAAGTTGTGAGATGTTGTCAGTTTCATTACGGCAGTTTATGTATCTGTGGGAGTTAGATAATACATGTACATGTATAAGTAACCACCACTTTGTGAACAGCCTTCATCGCTATTCTGTTTCACATTGCTCTTTTTTGTCGCATAGAATTTTGTTGTAATGGCGTACATACATTTATCCATGATACACTGTACATCTAAATCTTGCTATCAATGTTTCATTTGGTTTGATATATGGACCAAACCACATCAGCATAACTTTTCATTGAGAAGATGAAACACTCGAGTTGCTATAATTCTATAAACCATGGCTCTCAGTTTAGTGTGTAACCAAAATCTTCTGTTAGGCCACCATGAATTTTGAAAACAGAGCAAACTGTGATAAATTTGGAAACCAGGAATATCAAATCAGACAAAACCTACAAACCCAGCAGATCATTGGACATTCTCAAACTGTCCATTCCATTGCACGAACAGTGGACAGTGCGGGCACCTTACAGCACAGCGCCACTGCCATTCCTTGTAAATGTTTGCGTGAAATCCAACAGAAGTTTTCACAAATTGTAGAAACCGATGGACAATCAATAACACACAACTTTACTAATTTTCCAATTCATCATCCCATTTTAAGTCTACAATTTAACAGTGTGCTGTGTTTCAGAATCACTTTAAAGACACAAACAAGTACATGTTAACATTGTGGAGCTTCAATAAAACAATAAATCATCAAACTTTGATATCTGCAGCTACATAGTAGTGCTTAAAATGACAAATAAACTTCCTACAAATTAACAGTTTGGAAGTGTAGCTGCCATGGTGAGACGGGCATGATTTAACAATTACTACTGCAGTGGAGTATAAAATAGCCTACTTCTACACACAGTAAAGCCTATGGAGAAATGGGCATGGTGAATCCCGTCAACCTGAGAACTCATAGATTTTTACTTTTTTAAAGCACTAAATCATCATTTTGAAATAGTTTTTTTCCAGGGCTTCATTTTCAGACCTTGTCAAAGACACTTATGACTCTTAAGCATGGAGGATTACCAGCTCACATTTTTGAAAGTATTGGTCATTGTTAGCCTGTGGCTTTAAAGATTGTGTCATTGATTTGCACATCAAAAAAACATCTATAATGAATGAAATCAGCTGAAAAATCATACCAATATGACAGGGCTCTGCCGACACTAGCACTTGCCCGCTTGCCCGGGCAAGTAAAATTTCAGCGTGGGCATAGTAAAACTCAAAATGTTAAAATTTACTTGCCAGACTGGGCAAGTAAAATTTTGATCATTGAAATGAGCAGAACATAAACAATTTAACCTAAAATGAACAAAACTTGTTTTAAATTTTCTGTTCAGTTAACTTAACATACTAAATTTCATCATTATTTTGTTCATGTACCCAGTTTAAGACTCATTAAATTCATCACACTTTTGCCACCTCCAGAATTAAAATGAAAGGCTATTGTTAAATTAGTGAAAGTCATTTTTAATGATCTTGATTAAAGTGTTATATTCGGCAAGTAAATTTTTCATCCGGCAAGTAAAAATCTGAAAGTGATAATTTTACTTGCCCAAAGGGCAAGTTAGAAAAATGTTAGTGTGGAGCCCTGAATATGAAGATTACTATTAAATAACACCTCTCATAGAGACTTGGGTGTAAAATATTGAGTTTTGTGGTAAAATCTGGACGGTTAAACTTCATCTTTTTCAAATGGCTCTGAAGCCTTTAAAAAAAAAAACTGTGACGCCGACGTGACACGGCCGTTCCAAAATTGTCCGATCAGCCGTTAGCCGAAGGTCACGTGGAGTTTACGTTTAACCAATGCAGTGTGCTCCGCTGGTCTTGCGACGCGTACCCATAACCGCGATTCGTAATTTGAGCAAAAATTTAAACTCACGAAAAGAACAACATTCTGGTAACATGTCTCTTATTAGTTTTCTCATAAAACATTAAAAACGAAATTCATAACGTATGGATCATCAAACTTTCAACACACCATTTGTAAGTACTAAACTACCGTTTGGTATTGATAATGAAGGAAGTAATGGACTTGCACATCCCTGACGCAATCTTTAAGATAACTTGACATTTAAACAGGCTGCATGTCTCCAACAACTGTAAAACTCTGACATAATATCACGCTGTCATTGTCTCATTGACGCATCAGGCAATCCACGCATTTGAATGAATCAACCTTGTGAAGTTATGGCAACAATACATGCAGATCCTTTCTTTTTAAAGTTTGAAACAGCAAACATCGCATTTCTCAGTTACCAATAACATGTCCAAGCCCCGGGGGGGGGGGGGGGGGGCCAGTGCCATTACAACGTGTACACCATGCCGCGTGTGAAAAAAACGGTCATAAAAAGGGTTGTTTGCCACGGGGACGATGTACGCGCGTTACATCGAAAAGGGTATCAAAATCGCAAAATCGGGAAAAAAGGGTATACTTTAACAGAAGGCTTACTTCAAAGGGTATCTTTTCAGACTGGAATACTTGTTTAGGGTAGTCTGAGATCGACTTTCAATTACGTGTTTTAGGGTCTATTTTGAAAGTCCATACACGCGCATGTGTACACCTTGTAATGACCTGGCCCCCCGGGGTCCAGCTCAAGTCCACAAATTATCACGTCTCTCAGTAGATTTCTCTTCCTTCTCCGGGTCTGTCTCCACTTCCACAGGCGGAAATAAGTTTGGGAAGTGATCACTCAAACTTTCTCAGTTCTCTGTCAATGTCACCTTCAGGTATCAGAAAACCCACGCCGACAAATGCAACAAGAACAAGACTGAGGGAAGAACCTTCCAGTAGGGGCGTGTTGTGTTCGAACCAAAGCTTCTATCAACAGTCCAGTTGGCCTGCTTTGCTGCTGAAAATTTGATTGGAGATCCCAATCTTCATCTCATCACGTTTTGGTCGACTGCACTGAACTTGAACTTTTTAGTCGCCTGATGGAATTCGACAAGCGTGACAGCTGAAATCTGTGTAAATATAATGTTGTTTAATAAGAACTACAAATTTATGTCTATCTTTCATCCTGTTTATTCACAAAATGTTTAATAATACAAAAGCGGAAAATGATGAGAAACTATTAATTGAAAGTTTGCGTGAAAATTCCCATTAAAGAATATAAGGTTCATGTGTCGTATGGTGGCCGACCCCCAAAATACCTGGTGGCGTTACATTTTTCAGTCCTCTTCTTAATTAAGCTTGATGCATCGAAGCTATCTTTATCCAATTATTAATGAATTTGGGCTCATTCTGCAGCAAAATTACTCTGCTTTGAATCTGTAATCAATCTTGCATTCCTTTTGTTATAATTTAGCCAAAAAATGCAAAAATGTTAACGACTGGTAAATCTGGTGGATAACCGAGGAGAGGAGTGTGTAAAAATCTCTATTGGAGAAATTGCAAATTCACCTGTACTCTTTTTGTTTTTCCTACTATTGCAGCAGATAAGCTATCTTGGCAGTTATGATATGCATCTGATAAACTTGACACATATTGTACTTCACAAATTCTCAATAGTTTAAAAATAAATTTAATTGTCTTCTAGGTCATTAATTACTTAATTAATTACTGGTGTAGCTGCTGCTTGCAATTGACTTTGTACATGTTATTGAAGATATAGTACTGCATGTAAGAACACACAAGTATTGTTATTCATGGGCTAAAATTTAGTTGGCAAATTTTTTAAATACACCCCTCTCTACTGATCCATTTATTAAACAATAATCTACTATTTTAATCTCTTAAAATTTTTTAGTTAGGTTTAATTAAATTGTTTTTAATTAGTGTAATTAATGTTTTTGTAAAACAAATCGCACACAATTTTTTTAACATATTTTGTCACAGCCTGTATACCTCATTCTGGAAAATCAAAAAGTATGTAAACCATGCAATTTTCTTTAAAGCTGAAAGTCTGCTTTTTCACAATATAAACATCAATTTTGAGCCCAAGACTTAATACTAACAAGTGTAATGGTGGTCATCAATATCACAAAACTATACGTTTTTTGTGATATTACCCTTTAATTTTTTTTTTACACACCCTGTATGCACTTGACCCTTGTATTATTGCAGATTCTTGAAGTATAAGCTTTCAGAAAATGTTTACTTTGTTCGTTTCTGATAAGTACTTTTTGAGTTATATTAGGTTTAAATGCCAGATGTTGACAAAATTGCATAATTTTGCGTGCCTGTAACACAAAGGGTTCCCACTCATACGCACACATTGACCATAACCAGTAGTTAATGATTCTTTGTATTTCTTTTTAATTTGTGATGCCTCATGCGAGCAGCTTCCAATATGTGACTTAGATAATGCCTTTTTTCTCAGAAAATCTGAAATTTTACCTGTGATTAATATAATTCAGAGAAACACTCTAACTCTTCATACTATAAGAAAAAAAAAATCAATTATCAGAATAATTTATAAATGCCAATTGATTGGAATTAAAATTATTACACGACATATGGGGAAGCTGCTCGCATTGCAACATCGCAAATTCAAAAACTTCTGTAATTTCACAACTTATAATTCTCTTTGGTGGATTTTCGATCAAATTTTTCATTAGCATCTAATGTTTCTCTCATTTAAAATCAACTTGTTGATGTCAAGTGAACTGTTCAATATCGACAATTGTTTTTGAAATGAACACAACAATGGACAGGAAATTTCAAATTGGTCAATCGTCCTTTATATCTCCTGGGAATTTTTTTTGTTTGTTTTGAAGGACTAGAAATGAGAAATGAATTTTATCATTGGATTTTAAGCTTTAACAGTTCCACAGTAAACCACTGCTGGACACTTGTTCGATGTCATCCATTGCTTGCCACACGATGAACGGAAATTGCAAGGCCGGGGTACGATATTGGATAATTGGCGCCGCGCACAATCATGACTTTAGATGTCACGTGTATTCTGCACAATACTACGATCCATATAAAGTTAGTTCAGATTCTTGATCAGTGGT
>JZLH01S0566498.1:22457-24510 GCA_001188425.1 Eucidaris tribuloides
GCATACCATGTTTTTACCCGCGGGGGGGGGGGGGGCACTTAGTATAATTGTGTGATAACGTAATATGTGCCGCGGTTGAGACGCCCTAGTTTCAGCCCGCAAATTTCCGTTCGCAAGAGGCATCTCATTCTAGAAGTCACAGAAAAAATTTTGATTTTTCGCAGTTTCTAGAAGACGCCCAAATTTGCCGTTTGGCTCTAAATTTTTCGTTGGGTCCGCGCGCGAAAGGCCGAGCCAGAGCATTGCTTTCAGCCGGCGGCGCCGTTGGCCGCGCTAGTTCTAACTGCCGACCATTATTCTGGAATCAACAGCCAAACCTGTCTTCAGCGCTGTCTCCGCAGATGCCCCTGGCTTCGCAGGGGAGGTCCTGAAATTCCAGGCTTATTGGCGCGCTAGCCTTTTGACAGGCCTGCTTGCTGTTTTATGGGCGAGCGAAGCGAAGGCGCACGCTATCGCTCG
The DNA here is from genome assembly GCA_001188425.1 of Eucidaris tribuloides. NCBI lineage: Eukaryota > Metazoa > Echinodermata > Echinoidea > Cidaroida > Cidaridae > Eucidaris > Eucidaris tribuloides. The sequence continues at coordinate 22,917 of JZLH01S0566498.1, forward strand.
CAGACCGTAACACAGCGAGAGGGCCCTTGTCAAAAGGCTTATTGCGCGCCGGAACTTCGCCGCGATGCAGTTCCAGAGCATAGCATTTTTGAGGTTTTCTGACAGCCTTAGCTACCAGTTCCAGAGACCCGCCATTTTTCGCTCAGCCGCGGTTCCAGAGCCCCCGATTTTCGATTTGCGGTGGGCGGCACATAGGTATCATTTTGTAAGTGGAGGCGCCCCCCCCGCCCCGGGGAATTTTACTGTGCACTGTTTCAACACGCATTGTCTATTGCTATTGTGTGGGGACTAAACACACACTCTCACACACACCATTTGATTTCTGTAGTTTCAATTTTGTACAGGGGGTTGGATATTGAGCAAAATCTGAACCCTAACTTCTCAACACGCATGAATTACATTAGACTGATTATTGATATTATACATGTATTCAAACCACCTCAAACAAAAATGTTCACTATTCTGCTGTAACTATACTCAATGCCAGTATAATCTGTTGTACAGTTTTTGTGTTATTAATTTTCAAAATTAACAAATATTATCTTTAACGCCTAGTATTTGTACAGGCAGCTCCTGTTATAATTAAGTCCTTGGGACTGGCAGATTTCTTTCATTGTACAGTGTATCAAAATTTCATTGTAGCCAAACACTGATGAAAGTACGCTGTGTATATAATAATTTGGGGACTTGATCTCTACTTCATTGTACATGTAACAGTAATTTCATTATAACTGTGTTCGTTGTGATGGGAGTGCACTGTACAAGTAAATGAAGTACATGTAACAGTAATTTCTTTATCGTGTTTGTTATAACGGCAGTGCACTGCAACGTAATTCTTGCTACAATAAAGGTCCCAAAATTGTTTTGTCTACATTTTAAACTGTCCTGGGGGGTGTTTCATAAAGCTGTTCGTAAGTTACGAACGACTTGTGATCAGTTCTTGTGCTAAATGATTAAGAATTTAAGATTGTGATTAGTGTAGCACCCAAGAACATGTTCCAGTCGTCCATACAATCACTCGTAACTTTACAAACGACTTTATGAAACAGGCTCCCTGGTCCCAAGGAGAGTCTGTAATATTTGTTACTCAAACTCAAGACTCCCCCTCCCCCCTTCCACACACAAATGAAACTACATGTAGATGCTAATCAATAAACGTACAAGCAGGTCAAACATACATACACACACACACAATGTTGACCGACTCAAAACTAACACTTGCATGTCAATACCCAGTGACAGACATCAAAAGTTACAAATACACACACGCAAGGACATATACCAACGCCTACCACCCCCCCCCCAAAAAAAAAAAAACTTAAAAAATTAAAAAAATCACGCAGACGGATTTATCTCATAGTCCCAGACACACACAAAAGTCATGCCCAGACAAACCATCATACAGGGCAGGCACATCATACATGACACACACCCATACCTTATCATGATGAATGGTTTATCTCCACACACAGCCACAAACCATCATGTACAGACACAATATGCACACAGTAAGTCTTTGTGCACAGTGCACTCTTGTTATAAAGAAGTCCTTGGGACCCATGTAATTTGTTCTTTATAATGAAATTTCTTTATA
>JZLH01S0566565.1:1324-23481 GCA_001188425.1 Eucidaris tribuloides
TACCCGTTGACATTTTTTGCCATTAACCCAGCGTCCCTATTAAGACAAATCACTGCAGACGTATATTCAAGTTCATAAAAAAAGGCACAGGGAGTAGAACACTATACCGTTTGCACACAAGTATAAACCGATCCGTAGGGCCTACATGACTTTTGTATGTCACACTTTATTTTAGCATCATATGGAGCCGAATATTACCACTGACAATTCATTTCCAATTGTAAAAGCATGCAAGCACCCGAAATTTGTTTTAGTATTTGAATCCGATCGGGAAACAACTACACTAAATATAATATATGTGCACCCTTTTCCATCGATATATAAACGTTTTTATTTTAACTGGCTAGGTCGGATCGGTCGACCATGCAGTAAAATTGACCGACAGTGAACTTTACAGGTCCCCGGACCGTCGTATCTGCAACACTCTAGCCAAACGGCAATACTGTTATCGATCAAGACGTTTGACAGAAAAAATATCGATAGCGCGATCGATCGATTGATAGTATCGGGTGATCGAGTAGTCTATGCCAAGTCGTTTTTTACTTTACTTGTTGTTTGAAATTCACATTCAAACCTCAATAAATAAAAAACGGAGTAATCATAAATGCTAAGATTTTGCAGAGGGCATGGCACAAATATATTCTACATGTATAGCAAATAAACAAATAAATTACTCAGGGTGTTGGTTCCCTTATTAAATAAACTATTACATCGTATTTCACCTCTCTGAATAATCCCTTTCGTTTAATAATAAAGTACTACCTGTTCGTTGATCACCTAAAAATTCTATGTGCGATTTTATATTTCATTCTTCCGTATGTTTGGCATTGCTTGTTTGTGATACCTGGTCTGACAAATTTACACCGTACCTTTGGAAAGATTGCCCCCCCTCCCCCCCAAAAAAAAATGTCGTCCGACCAAAACTTTACTCTGGCTTTAATTTCGGAATTCACAATAAAATAACGTCCCATCGATCAAAGTATCAAGAACTAGTGATAATATTTTCTCCGTCGTCTCTAACTTTTCATTCCTTTCTTTGTCTTCATTTTCTTCTTCGTCCTTCTCCTACTCTTGCTTCTACTTCTCCTGCTCCCCTCTTCCGTTTTTCCTTTTCCTTCACCTCTTTTTCTTTTTCCACTACTTGTTTCTTCTTCTTCTTCTTCTTCTTCTTCTTCTTTTTTCTTGATCTTCATCTTCTTCAACTTTCTTTTAAATATTGCACAGGTCGTCCACCGTATGGAGTGATTACTCATATTGACAACACCGAACCGGACGATCTGGAAAGAACCATGTCTTTTTTCAGAATGGTGGGGGTTAGTGAAATGTTTCAAGTAGAAAATACAAGGTTAGGAAAACTTAATCTCAAACTTGATACTCAACTAAACTTACTGCGACTGCTGAAGAGATGTGCCATTGACGGTGACTGGATTATGGGTTTCCATGCCAAACAAGAACTGGAAAAAGCACAACTTCGTGTCTTGAAAGATGAGTACGAAGAACAGGAGATTGCTTTGGAAGAGAAACGAAAGATGCTGGAACAGGAAAAACAAAAGGAGTTTTACAAAACTCAAGAAATAGAGGAAAAACGAAAGAAGGCTGAAAGAAAACATGAACAGGAGATGAAAACTCTTGAAATTCAGCTCATGGAATTAGAACACAAGAAAGAAATAGAAGAACAAGAACTACGCCTCAAACTTGAAATGGAAATGGAGATCAAACGCCAAGAGTACGAACAGAAGACACTCGAGTCAGAAAGGAATGAGAAGATGAGACAAGAGAACATCAAACGAGAACATGAGGAAAGACTGGCAAGAATCAAAAACGAGCAGGACGAAATCAGAGCTAGAGATGAAAGAGAGAGGATGCGAATAAAGAAAGAACAGGAAGATGCCGAAAGCAAGAGGAAACATGAAGCGGCAATGAAAAAATTGGAGGTGGACAGAAAACTCGGAGAAAAGGCGATCATTGCAAGCGCAGATACAGAAAAGAGTAAGAGATGGTTTCCATGGTTTAGGGGATAAAATAAAAGCGAAACAAAGTTGTTCAGTTGTTACACAAATGTCAGTCAAATGACACTTCAATATGCTGTATATTCGGGGTCCAGACGGGTCTAGCATAATGCATTTTGACACACACACACACACACACACACACACACACACACACACACACACACACACACACACACACACACACACACGACACACACACACACACACACACACACACACACACACACACACACACACACACACACACACACACACACACACACACACACACACACACACACTTGTAAAGACCAACAAACGTGGGGGCACTTCCCATTTGGGTTTTATGATTTTTTGTTTACTGCACAGGAGGACATACACACCATACATAAATGGTGTAAAGTGTGTCATGACTTGATTTTAATTGTGGACCTATCCTAACCACATACACACCTTCCGTAACCGAAGACATGCATACTTGAATTTTAATGGAAACCGTGGACAAAATGCGTGTAAGCTTCAATATTTTTCCTATAGTTCTCAGTATGTAATTGTGTTTCGCTAAATTCTATGAAAGCAACTTGCTTTCTGCTTGAAATGCCCATCAAATGTAAACTATTATGAAACGACGATCACTTGGTCACAATTTGCAGTTGAAGGGCTAATCATATCCGTGATAGACGGTAACTTACAAATGATAAGTTTTTTTTGAAAGCTTATGTCATTGTGTAATTTAATTTTTGTGGTGTATTGTTTGTTTTTGTATTATGTTTGTGTTACTTGCTTGATTTGTTTGATTATTTTTTGAATTGTATATTTCACGACCTTGCTGAAAAGCAGCCTCCGAGCTGAGGCAGGTCTTTTACTGTGATTTGATAAATAAAACTCAAACTCAACTCAAACTCAAACTCTAGTAGAACTGAGAGGTACAAACAAATCGTGTTCACATTTGCTTCAAACTGATTACGACTCTGATGAAAAGATTGTTTGATCAGAGAGACATAGAGTAATTAAATTCGGTGCGACTATTCGTTTTAGGACAGTGATATTGTCTTGGAAGACAGAATGATGGAAATTAATGTTTGGGTTCTTTAAATTTATGAGAAAGGTTATATGTGACAATAAACTTGAAATTGGTGAAGGAACGCGCAGGTACATGGACTTCAACACAAATAGCTTCATTTGCATTTTGGAATTATAATAAAACAGATACCTTTATAATACTCATGATATACTAAAAGAAGTTAGATAGATAATCCTAATATTACTAAAAATGCGTGACTATTCATTGCGCCGAAAAGTGTATGTCTTGTCTTTTTATAACTATGTATTAACTTCATATGTATGTATGTATGGTTAGGTGTGTTCGGGATTTTATTTTAGGGTGGCGTTGCATGTACACGGTATATTTAGCTTGGAACGACCGGGGAAGGGTTGGAACAGTCTTAAATAATGCCTGTGCGTGCTAGTGCGGGATGTGACTGGCGAGAGTGTAGTGTAGAATTATAGACAGAAAACGAAAAGTAGTTAGTGCATAGGATTTGACGGTAAATATACAAATACGAAGGATATGGTATTAATATAGGGTATGGACTAATGTATACATGTGTGTCTCATTTTGTGTATATAAAGGCCCTGTCACGTACGAGCGTTTAGAGCCAACGTGTGCTAGCGTGTTTGAAAATTTCGCGTACGTTGTCAGTCGTTAGTAATACGTTTGACATACGTTGTATTCGTGCGAGGGGTGGGGGGGGGGGGAGATGTGGGCCCAAGGGTCGCCGGCCACGCAGGTGCCGATTTTTTATTTTTTATTTCGGACATGTTCAAAATTTTGGGCTTGTGGTAACGTGCTTACCAGTGCGCTATGTATTCGTTGAGTATTCGCTGTCTGAACGTTCCACGCATAGGTGGTTCGTTTCTTGATCGTCCACAGTTCGTTCAAAACACGTCCATCACATCCGTTGCCATAACGAATGCTCAACGCACACATAGCGTCAAAGGATAAAGGAACTGTCACACATCAGCGTGTAGAGTCAACGTGTGTCTAACGTGTTCCGAAATTTGGGTGCACGTTCGCGTACTTTGCCAGTCGTTGGTAATAAGGTAGACATACGCTGTATTAGTTATCTGTTCGTCCAAAGGTCGCCGGGGTTCGATGAAGAACGCTGCTGCCCGACGTTTGATTTCGGACGTGTTCAAAATTTTGAGCGTGCGACAACGTGCTGACCAACTTCCATCGACTTTCGCCGGGCGCCCGTCTGACGTTCTTGCCGCTAGTCTACCGTTAGAGTAACGTGTGCGTACAGTATAGCTAACGCACAGTGATAGTTTTTCTTTTCTTTGACGTCACAGTCTCCTAGAGTAGCTCCTTCATCATTTCACGCTGCACACGCGCTATCACTCGTAACGTGGGACGCTAGATATGCGATTACCATTCGTTCATCATGCGTTAGTCATTAGTTTTCACACCTTTTTGACCTTGAATTTGAGCGTGCTTGAGCGTGTTTGAGCGTGTTTGGACTTAGCCAAAATTTCGCGACAAAAAACATATACGCTGGGCACACGTTGACTCTAAACGCTAATATGTGACGGGGCCATAATGATTAATGGATTCATTGTAAAATAATCAAAGAAATTGCTGCAGCGTTGTGTTACATTGAAATGATTTGTGTGATATATTTGTTTAAATTCATTATGAGAAATTTTAGAACTATTTTGATGAAGACGATAAATTGTATATAGATGCAATAATCTATTACACAGAGAAAAAAATATTGTGCGTTGGAGTAAATGGTAAAACATGAAAAAGGTATAATATGTTATTGAATAATATCTGATTCAACATGTGGGTCTCATTTTGTGACTGTAGTAAAATGATTGTTATCGTTGCAGTGTTGTTTTGCATTTAAATAATGTAAATTATGTGATTCATTTTTAAAACTCAGTGTTATGGGAAACGTTCAAACTTTTTGATTAATCATTGGATTCAATTCATATGATTTAAACCTGCATTTTGGACGCGAATTGTGTTAAGTAGTATTTTTCGAATATATTTTTATCGTGTGCACAGACCTGCACACAGCGCGCGTGCGCGCACAAACACACAGACACAGACACACAGACACACACACACACACACACACACACACACACACACACACACACACACACACACACACACACACACACACACACACACACACACACACACACACACACACACACACACACACATGGGCGCGCGCGCCGCAGACACAATCACGCCAAATCAAATGTGTAACATTTATATCCCTCAAATTAAATATCTGCTTACATGATTATATCAAATTGTACACATCCTATAGTTAACAGATTCCACTACATATTAAAACGTGATTGTATACATATTTATTGTGATCCGCCTACAAAATGGAAGTAGAAGTACAAATGTGTACAAAGTTTGGTAAAAGTTTCTACTACATATACTTGTCGCAAAGTTGGTATACATTTAACCGTAGGCTACCAAGAGTGTAGAAGGATATGTGTTACGATTGGATACTCTTGACATGCTTAATGTACACACTTGTGTATAATTGAATAAAAAGTTGCCTCAATTTGAATGCTAAAAGAAATATAAATTTTATTGCCTTAACTTTATATTTCTGTACAAAGTCACCTCAATTTAGCTTAGTATTAAAGTATATAAACCTATACGCTCACATTTATTTAGTATAAACTTATAATTATTGCTGGCTCCATATATTTCATTGTGTAAAACAGTTTATAAATATTCTTATCAATTCATTTGCTCGACTGTAAATAAATATTTTTGCTTGTAGCAATTTGCTTTTAATTTACCATACATTTAAATATTTCTATCATTTTAATTGTAATCTTGATCGCTTTGTTCACATACAAGCTATATTATACTTTCATATTTGCGATAGTTTAGTATTCAGTTATTTTTACGGGAGTTATTAAAAGTTACAACATTACACGCAGTTACTTTTATGAAATTTTCATTCGATATAAAAATAGTAATACTTTAGATAGTAATTTTAATGAGAAAGCTAAGCTAGTAATAAAGTGTACCATGAGATTTCTTGGTTCCTTATAACCTATCCACCTCGTGTTTACCACCTATTATTGTTTGTGTAGTTATCTCTGTGTGTTATACAGACCGTTGTGTCGATTTCTTCCAATGTGTAGTCATTGAAATGTGTAATATGTGAAGAAAATTATCGTCTTTATTTAGAAAAAAAATGGATTGAACTTTAGTTTTTAAGACATTGATTATACAGCTATTAGAGGAAATTCTTGCAGAAAATCTTCATTTTGATTATGTTATTTATATTATATGATTTGTATTCCCTAATTAATGATAATATCGTAGTGTGACACTACATGGTCATTGTTCATCCAGATATGAATGTTGGGGGAATTAAAAAAAAACAGTCAGTTATGTTCTGTTGACAGTATGCTTTGCACCAGCTAAACTGCTAACGGTTTGTTGTGTGCCGTTACTTTTGGGCGCCAGAGATCTGCCTGATGTCGTCAGGGGAGCACATCGGCCGGTATGCGTCAACAGACATTGTTTTCCACGAGAGTAATGCCTAGCGGACGAGGGGTATGTCTGCTCATCGGCGGGGCGTTAGTTTCCGGCCGAACCACGTGTTCGCCATGAGTAGTCTGAATTTAATTCACAGTTTTTGATGTTGTTTTAAAAACGTTTCCTTCGGACGAAAACGCATCGGACCTTTCTAGAACGCAGAAAAAACGTTTTCTGGACGTTTCGTGTTTGCTGGGATTACTTCTTATAGTTGTATCAGTAGCGGATCTACAACTTATTATGTTAGTAGATGTCAGGAAAACCAAAATTTGTTTTAAAAAACAGTGCAAAACTAATTTTCATACACAATTCTCAAATTTTTGCACGCAAACATACACAATTCTAAAATTTTCGGCGCGTTTTGCGCGCAAACATACACAATTCTAAAATTTTCGGCGCGCTTCGCGCGCAAACATACATAATTCTAAAATTTTCGGCGCGCTTTGCGCGCAAACATGAAATTTTAACAAAATTTCTCCCATCACCATTCGTTCAAAAAAAAACTTACCAAAAAGCTAGATCTGTCCCTGTGTATTAATTATTCACTATCATCGTAAATCATTTAATTGTTATCATTACACAACATGAATATGTCGGTACGTCGGGAGTTTGTCGGTACATTCGGGTGACTTGCCCCCCAATGGCAAAAAGCTGGCTACGCTACTGACTGGTATGGCAGTCAGACTAGCCATGAGGGGTTAGGGAGCCGGTTATGGGGAGTGCCTCTAGTATGCAGGCACAGGCTTTATTTTGGCACTACAATTTCACAGCGCCTTGAGCCAAGACTAATCTTGTTCGCGGTACATTGTATCTGCGTTGGGCGCACGCCTCAATTATATCTCTCGCAATGCCTACTATTGATAAATAAAAACTGATTCAAAATCAGGAAATGGTTTATTCGCCATGTTTTGTGATGATATAGATTATATGAACTGTATAGCTTGTACATCACCTAAAAAGTTAGGGAAATTTTTGTTTTGGGTATTTTTAATGAATTTTTATTGATATCTGTGAAAGGTTGCTATTTTCAGCATTCAGCATAGGGAATCTGAGGTTAGTCTTGAATCAAGGCCCTTAACTTTTTTTTCGAGCAACAAAACATCATAAATCATGGTTTTTAAATGAAAGCACATGGAATTTCCTTTCATATCCTGCGATTTTAAAAAAAATCTACGATTCGGTTAATTATTGAGAATGTTTTGAAGTCGGTAAATTTAACATGCGTTTCTATGGGCTATTGTAATTGAGGTGTGGTCCCCGAATTAGTCTTCATCCAAGCGCATTACCATTTTCGGTTAGATGCTGCTCCATTATGGTCCATGTGGTATGCCTTGGAGTCTTTGTTAGCTTGGTGCGATTTCTGATAATTCCTGTTTATTCCTTCATTACCCGGGGCCCCACGTTCTCGTTCATGTCTGGATGGCTAAAATATCGAATTGTTTGATTACCAATCTCCTGACAGATACGGGATATATATTTGTGTTTTTTTAAGCAATTAGCATTTTCATGATTTAAAAACAGGTAAGGTGTTATGTTCCTACTTCAAATTACCAAGGTACTTTCAGAATGAAAGTATAGATAATACACTCCATGTTACAACACACCAATTCACTGATTGTAATAAACGTCACGTCCACCACAATGTAAGTCTGCCGTGTGTATTTTTAACGTCCGAGTAAAAATAAATGTGCACACTAATTTGAATATTTACAAAGGGAGTACCTTTTAATTCAAGTAATCATAAACATTCCATACATGCGGTATAAGCGCAATGTTTAGTGTTCATTTTTTTTTCCACATGTTACAATACTATTGAGGAGATCAGTTCAAGGGAGATAAACCAATTGTCACAATTATCTTCTCTTTTACAGCCTTCTGTTGCTTATCATTAAGTAAACAATTATTTCACTTTAATACATTTAATATTTCATTGTTAAACGATTTCAAATTTATTCCCCAAATGAGCCACTTCGGGGGCTGTCTTGGTGACCGACGACCGCAGACTAAAAAAAAAAAAAAAGAAAAATCACACAAAATTTGCAATTTCATTTTCACTCGAAGAATTTCCAAAATGGAGACAAGGTATTGTGCACTACACTGCGCAAATATTTTGGGCAAAATAATAGTTTTAACAATTAAAATGAAATGAATTGAAATTAAATGAAATAAAGTAGCGGAAAATAAACTAAAATAAACTAAAATAAAATAAAATCAATCAATTACCCAATCAATCAATCAATCAACCAACCAATCAATCAATCAATCAATCAATCAATCAATCAATCAATCAATCAATCAATCAATCAATCAATCAATCAATCAATCAATCAATCAATCAATCAATCAATCAATCAATCAATCAATCAATCAATCAATCAATCAATCAATCAATCAATCAATCAATCAATCAATCAATCAATCAATCAGTGCTGTGCTGCAACACACGGTCCATCCTGTCTGGTTTTGTATTTATGTAGGTGTGTTGTCGCGTGTGTTTGCGTGTATGTGTGTGAGAATGATTGTGCGTGTGTGCGTGTGTATTATGTGTGTGAGTGTGTGTGTGTGTTTGTGTGTATGTATGTATGTATGTATGTATGTATGTGTGTGTGTGTGTGTGTGTGTGTGTGTGTGTGTGTGTGTGTGTGTGTGTGTGTGTGTGTGTGTGTGTGTGTGTGTGAAAGTATAATTGACGAATGTATCTCATACCATCCACCAAAAAACAACAGCAATGAATATGCCAATCAGGAATTTCTGAAGCCGTGTTACTATGATTTAATTTCATTTAAACCTACACGTATTTGTTTTCCATCATAACATTAGATTATATATGTATATTGTATGTAATATCAATATGTTCGTAACATTGTAAACAATTATCGCGAATTAGTGATACTCAAATGTCAGATTATGGACAATAAATGCCAACTTGATCTAGATCATCTCCTCATGGAATGTTTGAAACAGATGACATTGAATTTAAGTCGTTCTGTTAGTACTCCGTCGTATCTATAAAAATAAGCTCTCCTTCTGCAAAGTGTTACAGCTACCTTTTGACACAGATTAACATTGCAAAATGGATTCACGTGACAAACTTGATAAAAAAAAATCATTGATGGAATTATACTCCTCCTTTATACTCCCACATTTAATCTGGTCTGACCTGTAAGTCTCAGAATGATTTACATCACCGTCATAGTAACAACAAATAATCGTACAATTTTATATCAATAAACGTAGCTGTTGTCTATCAGTGCTAAAATTGGCATGTGGAATTCCCCAACACAATGGTTGTGGTTAGCTATAAGATCAACTACTAAGTTTGCGCTTTGATAACCCACTTACATTACAGCTGTTATTTATTCAATTACTAAACTGTACATTACCGCCACTACTACAACAACTCTTATTGCTATACTGCTGCTACTAATTTTTCTACTACTAATACTTCTACTTTTCATTTCAATTCAATTCAATTCAATTCAATTCATTTCAATTCAGTTCAATTCAATTCAATTCAATTCAATTCAGTTCAGTTCAGTTCAGTTCAATTCAATGCATTGTTTCTGCGACTTATTCATAATTATAAACATAGGAACATAAATCACATTCTTCAACATATAAACAAATAATAATAATAATATTCAATTTTCCAAAACTATTTACAAGTGATATGATATACACATTAATTACTTTACTATAACATTAATCAGTTATTGGATTATTTTACATTTTAAGTTTTGTGAATAATGTGATACGTTCCTTAAAGGGAATCGTTGCAAGGATTGTCACAATACGCTAATACTTAATGCTGTGACAGACACTTGTATAAGTTTAAATTAATATTAGTGCAGAACGGGCAGGGGGTGGTGCGGGGCTCTTGATTCCAGGGAAGTGTGAAAAATAATTTCTTGAAGGACTACTTCTATCGCTTATACTAATGCTTAAAGACCAAACATGGTGTGCCATATCATTTGATATGGGTGTCCAATTTCTAAATATTAAATTTCGATTATCTAAGCATACATCTTTTACATAAATATTTATAACCACTTTCCAAATACACATTTACAGTGTATTTATGATAATCCTTATTTTTGTGTTTATTCTGCCCATACGTAGATGATATCTAAACCATTGTCAGCGGCCGTTGATAGTTATACATGATAAAAAATGCACATGTAACCACACACGTTTTAACGTATGTCTGCCTTCATATACGGAAAGCGTAGAACAAACGAAAATACCGTCGTTCAACTGAATTGCTATAATCATCACGTGGAATTCCCCAACATAATGGTTTTCTAGGCTCAGCAACAAGATGAGCTTCCTCCAAATACCTTTCTCATTTCCAAAACAGGATAAGTCAATGCGTCGTGCGCATCGCAGAATGTCGTTTCGGCAAAACATGTGCACGGCAAAAAGGGCGTTAGCAAGTGCTCTAAGCAGAATGTCTTTAACAGTAAATTGCCTCTTACTTGACGATTAAACTTATTCCATATTTCTTCCTATCATACTTATAAAAAAGGCCTAAAGGATCACAATGCTTTGGTTTCATGTGAAATAAGCCAATGGTTGTAACGTTACAAGCAATTTTCTATTAACGACATTCTGCTTTGAGCACTTGCTAACGACATTCTGCCACGCGCACCTTTTTGCTCTAACGACATTCTGCCATGGACACAACGATTATTTCTTAAACGATAGAAATTTTAAATTCGAAACAAAGGACTCTCAAATATTTCCTGCTATACAGTGTGTATCAAAAAAAAGTAGACACTTAGAAAAAAATGTATTACACAAAAATTTCATGATCTTCAGATTATTTTTTAATATGAATATTTTACCTTGGATCTAAGCTATCTGATGACACTGTTGGTTTTGAAAGTATTTCACGCATGAGTGAGCACAGCCCACTTTTGTCCAATCGGCCAAAAATGCATTTGCGCACAGAATTTTGTTCTAATAGTTAATGTTTAATGCCTTGCAGACCGATGCTGCAGAAGATTTCAACTGATGTGCACAAGTATTGAATCCTCAGCATGCTCAGAGAAGAGGTAATACCAATTCTGTGACAAGAAATACAAAATTGAAACAATGATTCAGATACACCCCACTATACAAGAAGAAAATGTCATGTTTGCAAGATGAACTGTGAATTGACCCCCCCCAAAAAATGGCATTTTCTTCTTTTTTAGTGGGATGTATCTGAATCATTGCTTCATGTTTGTCTTTCTTGTCACAGAATTGATATTACCTCTTCTCTGATCATGCTGAGGATTCAATACTTGTGCACATCAGTTGAAATTTTCTGTAGCATCGGTCTGCAAGGCATTAAACATTGACTATCAGAACACAATTCTGTGCGCAAGTGCATTTTTGGCTGATTGGACGAAAGTGGGCTGTGCTCACTCATGCGTGAAATACTTTCAATACCAACAGTGTCATCAGATAGCTTAGGCCCAAGGTAAAATATTAATAATAAAAATAATCTCAAAATCATGAAAGTTTTTTTAAATAATTTTTTTTTCTAAGTGTCTACTTTTTTGATACACGCTGTATAGATGTATCTCATGCTGCTGAGAACCTCACAATAGATGAATTACAGATATGAGAAATGAAATAAACCTACACATTTGACTAAAACGGATTAATTGGACTTTGTGGCTAACTGGTGTTTTAATATATAAAAGCAAAAACAGTAAATACATTTTTTATGTTTTGCTGCGTACAAAATGATTACTACCACCTTCATAATAATAATGACAAAGGTGAACATTCGTCACACTGTTACGATGGCGCAGCTGTTGTCTATTAGTGCTTAAAGGGGAGTGGGACCCAGACATCTTACTGAATTCAAAGAGTACAGAACGATACAAGATGGAAAATAGTGAAAATTTGAACAAATTTGATTAAACGGTTCAAGAGTTATGATTGTTCAAAGTTTATTCCTTGTTATGGAGGATCCTTAAATCGACAACTCTACCCACTTTTCAGATGAAAGCACGGAGAACTTCCCATTGGATTTGTACACAAATTTTCAATAATTTGCAGTTTTCTGGAGTGTCAGTTGAGAAAGTATCTAAATTCTTTCAGAAATACATGTAGAATCATTTTTGCTAGGACATACTTGCACAACAAGCAAGAGCAAATCAAATATTTGATAAAAAGTGAGAATAAGTGAAAACTTGTGTACAAAACCAATGGATAGTTCTCCACACTTTCATCCAAAAAGCTGGAAGAGTTGTCAATTTGCCAATCTTCCATAACAAGAATCAAATAAACTTTGAACAAACATAACTCTTGAACCATTCAACCAAATTTGTTCAAACTATCTCTAATTTCCTTCTTGTATTGTTCTGTAATCTCTGAATGCAGGAACTTGTGTCTGGGCTTCATTCCACTTTAAATTGGCGCGTGGAATTCCCCAACACAATGGTTTTGGTTAGCTTAGCTATAAGATCAACGACCAAGTGTTAACACCCCCGCATTCGTTTGAACACCACAAAACACCCCCTGGCTAGGCGTATGGTTCAGAGGCAAAACATCATGTGACAAATCACTAAACACTTTTGTACAATCATCCAACGATGATTGAGACTGCAAAGCGGCGGATGACATGATGCATTCGTTTTTTGTAATCTCACGTTTTCGATTTGTATGTATATTAATCTTCAATCTGCCACTAAACATTTTGATTATTGTTATTTACGATATAATCGTATTTTTTTTCATTTATCTAGGCTACGGACCTGATTTTTGTCTGTAGTGCAACCCCGTGTTCAATCCTTGTATTTTGTTTTTAATCATTTTCACATCATTTTGTATACATGAATTTGTTGTTTATCTCTTTTTATATCTTTTTTTGCAGCATATGTCTGTAAATTCCTTGTGTCCAGTTTGCTGTCAGCCTGCAAGACCAAATAATCAATGTCTTCATTGCATTCTATGTTTGAAACAGATCAGTAGCGTAGCCAGCTTTTTGGGTGGTGGGGGGGGGGGGGGTAGGGGCAAGACATGCAAATATACCGACAACGGCAAAATCGATTTTGCATACACACACACGCACACACCCACCCACACACACACACACACACACACACACGCACACACACACACACACACACACACACACACACACACACACACACACACACACACGCTACCCAACACACACACACGTAACAATGCTTATTAATACAGTGTGTATAAAAAAAAGTAGACACCTTAGAAAATATTTATTAGCACAAAATTTATGATCTCTTGAGAATTATTCTTTTATATGAAATATTTTACCTATGCATCTAAGCTATCTGATGACACATGCTGGTATTGACAGTATTTCCACGCATTGAGTGAGGCACAACGCCACGTTTTGTCCAATCGCCAAAAATTGCCATTTGGCGGCACAGAATTGATAAATGACCTCACAGAACGCGATGCTGCAGAAGCTCTCAATTGATATGTCAGACAAGTATGGTTCTAAGCATTGCTCAGAAGAAGAACATCATATCAATTCGGTGAAGCAAAGAAGACCAAAATGAAGCAAGTGATTCAGTTACATCACACCATCCATAAAAAAAGAAGAAAATTCATATGTTTTGGGAGTCAATTTCACAGCATCTCGCAAAACATGACATTTTCTTCTTTTTGGTGGGGTAAATCTGAATCATTGCTTCATTTTTGTGTCTCTCTTGTCACAGAATTGATACTAGCTCTTCTCTGAGTATGCTGAAGATTCAATACTTGTGCAAATCAGTTGAAATCTTCTACAGCATCGGTCTGCAAGGCATTAAACATTGGCTATTAGAACACAATTCTGTGCGCAAATGCATGTTTGGCCTATTGGATAAAAGTGGGCTGTGCTCACTCATGCATGAAATAATTTTAATACCAACCGTGTCATCAGATAGCTTCGATCCAAGGTAAAATATTCATGTAAAAAAATAATCTCAAAATCATGAAAGTTTTTTTTATAACTTTTTTTTCTAAGTGTCTACTTTTTTTTGATACACACTGTATATATATTTATGTATAAATTTTATTCATGCATTTAAAAATATATATCTGTGAACAAGAATGCGAGCTAGCATTTTGCTCATTTATATAACTTAACCTGTCAAACTCTCCTTTCTTCTGTTGCATGCAACAGTGACTTGTTTCATTACTGGCATTATGATTGCCTTGGCAATATCATGAAAGTGGATTACTATGCGGGAGCGAGCGAAGCGAGCGAGTGCCTAAATATCATGAGTTTTCATATGTCAGGAGCGCTCGTCTATCAGGGGATATAAATTTCATTTTCTCATAGATATGTATCGACAAAATGTGAATTTCAGGTAAATTCGGTCACGCTGCAAATATAATATTAGTAGACCCTTTCTATTTGATACTTCTGTCTTGAAGTTCCTCTCCATTTGAAATTTATACAGTGGTAATATGTTTGACAAGCATTTCGTTTCTGAAAGCCTTTTACAATGCCGGTTTGTTTACAGTCTCACCGGTTTCCTTTTTTACATCTAAGTCTTCAATAAATTTTCTCTTTTTTTTATTTATGGTGTAGGGTTGTTATTTGATATACTAGGTGTTAAAAATAATATTTGTTAATTTTGGTATTTAATAACACAAAAACTATACACCAGATAATACTGGCATGAGTACAAGATATAGCTGAAGAGTGGACATTTTTGGTGCAGGTGGTTTGAATACGATATCAATAATCATTTTTATGTAATTCATGCTTATTTAAAAAGTTAGTGTTCAGATTTTGCTCAATATCCAACCCCCTGTACAAAACTGAAACTGCACAGAAATCAAATGGTGTGTGTGAGAGTGTGTGCCTTGTCCACACACAATAGCAATAAACAATGACAGTACATATCGCCATTGGAAACTGTGGAATGCAAAATTCTTATCTGGGTCTGGGGTAGATGAATGCTTTATTAATGTTCTTTAGAAATCAGCCTGGCCACTGGTAGTCTCAATTAAATGTGTACATGTAGGGTAAGATGCAAGCATGTGTTACCATTCTTTGTCATTCAGTACAAGATTTGCCATTTAAGTTAACAAACATTAGTTTTCAGTGTTATCATCAATCATGGATTTCCTTGTTCTTCTTAATCTTGTTTATAATTAAATTACATCATTATCAGCAGCATCGACATAATTATTTTGAATGTATGGAATCATTTCTCAACACTGCAAATCCATTAAAAACATTTAAAAACATCTTTAGGGCACGAAGTTTGATTTCCTTTTTTTTTTTTACAAAGGTTGTGAATGAAGACTAGTAGTGGCCAGGCTACTTTCTAAAGAATATTTAATAAAGCATTAATCTTCCTCAGACCCAGATGAGAATATTGCATTCCAGAGTCTCCAATGGCGATATACACTGCCATTGTTTATTATTGTGTGTGGACAAGGCACACACTCTCACACACACCATTTGATTTCTGTACAGTTTCAGTTTTGTACAGGGGGTTGGATATTGAGCAAAATCTGAACCCTAACTTTTTAAATAAGCATGAATTACATAAAAATAATGATTGATATCGTATTCAAACCACCTCCACCAAAAATGTCCACTCTTCAGCTATAACTTGTACTTATGCCAGTATTATCTGGTGTATAGTTTTTGTGTTATTGAATACCAAAATTAACAAATATTATTTTAACACCTAGTATAAAACACAAGAGTTAACTGTCTAGGAAAATGAACAAACTGCAAAACATCAGATGAGTAAATGTATATATAGTTTAAATAATCATTTTTTCCTTCAACACCAAGCATTGTAGGTAAATATTTGAATGACTTTGGTGCAACAAACAAACAATTTTTTTTTCACATAATATATACGAAATGAGAGATATCAAATTTTTATGTGTTTAACTAAGCAACAAATACACCATATACTGTATGTTCGAGATAAAGTTATGGAAAAAAACATTCAGTTCATTGAAAATTTTCAAACATTGATAAAGATAAAAAAAATACTTAGTCCATGAAAATGTTCATACATTGAAATCGATGGAAATTACTTCTGATGTGTTCCAAACATATCTCTGGGTAAATATTTCTTTGCTGATGGAAACTTTCAGTCTCTCAGTCTGTCCGGTGAGTACAAGTTATTGTCTCTGTAGTGAAAATGTTCACTCCGAGGTGATGGTGAGTACCTCCGATATTCGCTCTGTAGAGAATGGTGGATGTCATCATAGATGTCATGGTCTCTCGAAGGTGAGTAACGATGTTGATCCCGCGAATGATAGTTGTAGTGGTCTCTCGGAGGTGAGTGGTGGTGATCCCTTGGTGCTGGATGGTGACGAACAGGTGAGTGACGATGGGGGTTCGCGGAAGACGAAAGATCGCGGGTGCGTTGCCGGTCGAGTGATGAATGAGTTCGGTCCTTGTCACAACGACGATGGCGATGCCGTTTCGAGTGTGCACGTGGTTTCAGGGAGCTGATGAAGTCTCTGGTGATTTTGGTGATGGCACAAACTGCACTACGTACTGGATGAGATGGTAGCATATCGTCAGTCCGTGAGTTGTCAGGATGTTCCGCAGCTTGACACAACTTACATGCAGTAGTGTATTCGAGGATGTCCCTGTGCATGTAAGGCCAGAAGAAATGTCTCGTTGCCATGTCAACGGTGTCAGCAAGACTCTTGTGTCCTAGAGTTGGGTGGATGGATTGCAAGACGACTTTGACGTGACTAGCCGGTACGACGAGCTGGTGGATTTCTGTGGTGCGATCGCTATCGAACTTTTTGCGGTATAGCAAATCGTCCATGATGGTGAATCGTGAGAATTGCCACAGATATCGTCGCATTCTGGGCTGAAAAAGCTTAATTTCATCAGCAACAGGAACGATGTCATGAGTGATAAAATATCTCAGCATGCTTATGTCCTTGTCTTGACTTTGAGATGAAGAAATTCTGCTGCAAATATTGTCACAGTTTATGGATGGTTGCGGTTCGATGAACAGATCAGTTTGGGTCGACTGGTTGACAAATGAAGAAATTGATGGTGATGTGGACATTGGATGCTGTAACTGGCGGAACTTTTTTTGGAGTTTTACAAGTTCTCTTTCCAGAAAGTCCACATCAGTGAAGGCCATCAGTGATGTTGGCTGAGCTGGCTGAAAACCGCTGTCCCTCTGTATAGCCAGGAGAGGTGTAGTAGTCTGGCTCGCGAGAATAGTAAGGCATGGTAAAATAAAATGTTGGCGGAGATGTGAGTTCAGTTCCAAAATGAGAATCTAAAAATTGGTAGAAGATTCTCCGAAAATATGAGGCAGTAGCAAACAAGTTCAGGTGAGTGTCTCACTAAAACAGTTATCAAACTGAAAAACGGCGAGTTTCACAAAATTTGTCAGGTTTTTCGCTCAACAAGCATCTACTTGTAAAAATAACACAGCATCATCACTTACATATAAATGCAGCAAAGAGAGAGGCTGGCCTGTTATCCAAGTGAAAAAGATGTGAAGAAACGACTGGAACGAAATTAGGTGCTAAGTAATGAAAAATTGGAGGACGAGATGAACTGAAGAAAACTGAACGAAGGACGGCGAGGAAAAGTTCGAACACCGCTGGCACCAGTGTAGGGTCGGAAAAATTATCGGGGTGTAGATTGTAGAAGTGATGATGCTGTGTTATTTTTACAAGTAGATGCTTGTTGAGCGAAAAACTGGACAAATTTTGTGAAACTCGCCGTTTTTCAGTTTGATAACTGTTTTAGTGAGACACTCACCTGAACTTGTTTGCTACTGACTCATATTTTCGGAGAATCTTCTACCAATTTTTAGATTCTCATTTTGGAACTGAACTCACATCTCCGCCAACATTTTATTTTACCATGCCTTACTATTCTCGCGAGCCAGACTACTACACCTCTCCTGGCTACACCAGAAAAAAAAAAATCTGGTAGTACTTACATTTATTTTTGTGTTTTAAAATTGAGGACAATTTTTGTGGAGAAGAAAGTTTATGTAGGGTTGTTATTTTGTCAACTGTGATTAGTTCCCTTTAATTTAGTTTGGTATTTAGTTTATTAGTTTGCCATGCTATCAGCTATTTTGGTTACCACGCATTGCCTCATCCTCATGTCATGTCACCTGCCACCTTCATTCCATGATTTCCATATTCATCCAGGTGTGTCCATTCATTCCATCACACACCTGTTTTATAAGTTGAGCCTAGACAGCTCCCATTCTTATGTCACCCATCCTCCTTATATCACCTCATCCCTTTCTTGTCTCTTATTGGTTTATTTGTTGAATTGGGTTTTTCCATTATTTTATCTCCTCCACATTAGCTATTGTTTATTTATTCATTTGAATATATTTCAATATGATTATGTTAATTATGTTCCTTGGTTTGGGCGAGGCAGCCCCAGTTTGATTATGATTAAATCAGTGTACTACCAGACGTCTTTCTGTTCGGGTGTATTTTATTTGTGTCTCCTGAGTTTCCCTGATTCTGTGTTGCTGTGATGCTTTGAGGATTTGAGTTGCTGACTGTATGATTTCATCAACTTCTACAATTTACATACACATATATTTTACCGACTCTACAATGGCATGACATTATGATTGACAATTTGTTGGTGAAAGACGACGTTTACAAAGTATGATTTAATTTTGTGAGCGAGCGGAGCAAGCGAGCTTAACAATTTTCGCTTTTTTACATAAAAAAATCATTTTCTTCCATTATTTTTGACATTTTTTGGTACAAGATAACGTGGTTCTCTTTTATATTACTGACGACATGAAAATATGATAATATGATTGACAAATTACCGGCAAAGCACCGTCAACAAAATCTTGGTCGTTATGCGACGTGACGCTGCAGGTTTTAGAATTTCGTCTCACATTTTTATCTTGGAATTTCACCGTTTTTAATTCTTCTTCGAATCAACCAGGTTGTACAGTATGTGATAGTGAATATAATGACTCAATCTGACTCCTCCGGGAAAGACTTTTTGAGTTCTTAGCAGCAGTTTCGACTTGTATTTTTTGTATCTTTGAAGGTACGTAGATCTAATTCTTGTGTACGGTCCCACCCAAACACTTTTGTGCTGGTTTTGTTTAACGTGAACTGCAAAGCCGGACTGTATAACAGCAACGCCATTACGCCACTCTGTTTATAATAACCTATACACTTATCTGCCTGATTAGTACATCTGTCCGAGTCTGATCATCATGTCCGCTGATAATCCCTCAGCTATTGGAAAACATAATCTCCGTCCTAGACTGAAGTCTGACACAATCTCGTCGTCATCACAACCTCAAGCAAGTAATCAACAGCAGTGCTTCAGCCCTCAAACCCCTCCTCTTAGTACTTTCTCACGTACATTTCATGATGATTCATTCAGTCCTGGATACCTCCGCTGTTTGCAAGCAGTGGTGGAACGGGCAGTCTCATCAGCTATGGAAAAGGAGCGACAGAAGTTTTCTGAAATTCTTGACGTTAAACTGGCTGCAGCTATTCAGACTGAACGCCAGAAGATTTCGGATGCCTCGACGAGAAGCTGTCTGCACTCCATGATCTAGAAGTCAGCATCGACTCAAAGCTTCACCAATTTCCTACTTTGCAGTAGGAATCCAACACTACATCCGTTAACAACATCACTACTAGGCTCGATCACCAAGATTCATATTCTCGTCGCAATAATATACGTGTTCTAGGAGTAAAGGTCACACCTAATGAAGACACCGATACAATCGTATGTAACCTCGCCAAGAGAATCGGTGTCGACCTCACTCCAGCTGAAATAGATCGCTCACACCGACTGCCATTTCGCCGTAGTGCTGAAGCTGGATCTCAATCCTATGCCGATGCAACAGGGAGCAGTTCTTTGAAACCACCCGCGATCATAGTTAAGTTTGTTTCCTATAAACCAAAATTCAAAATGATGCAAAACCGCAAGAAATTGAAAGGCTCTGCCATTGTCATCATCGAAGACCTCTCCAGAAAACAAGCAGATCTTCTTTACCGGACTTCGAAACACCCGAAAGTGACAGCTTCGTGGTCGTATGACAGCCGCATATTTGCGTTGATCAATGAGAGTGATGGACATTCCAGCAGAAAGCTCATCAAGGATATTTCTGACCTGAACTCTATTCGGTAATAATCAACACTTGTCTATACATTACATCTTGCCCTCAATAAACACCTCGCCTGTCACGAGTGGGGAACACTTTTATAGATACTGTATTGTGTATGACATATTACATGGTGTTTTTTTATTATTATTATTATTATTATTATTATTATTATTATCTATTGTTTATCTGTTTATCCAACACACTTTCTAGACAAGAAAGAGAGAGATGAAATTTAGATATGCTGCTCTTTGATACTCTGCATTGTTTTTCCCAGTATATTGTGCAATGTTTTGGGCAACAGCAAGAGACATGTGATGTAACCTTATTTTGCTTTGTAAGTCTCTCTTTCTGCATTTTAAAGAAAACGAAAAGCAGAATAATACACTGTATAAATTGTTTTGTTTTTTTTGTAAGAATTGGAGATAGGCTGATTCTTATTTATGAAGTATCTTTCATGCATTATATTTTGTGCATAACTTATTACATACATACTATGATCTACATATACTTTTTGGCTTGTGTAAAAGATGATTCATTTGATCTAATAATTGATATATCGTCGGTGTAGAGCTGGAGGGGCGCTGACGCATAACCGGTTGAGAACCGGAAGGGCGTTATCACTGTACAAAGTCTATGGCATTGGCGCCCTTCTGGTTGTCAATGTGTTTAGCGTTAGCGCCCTTCTGGTTCTGTACCGGCGATATAGCCTTTTACTACCTGTCTTGTATTTTTGATATGCAATCTAGTATTGTCCATGTTTGCCATTTCCCGGTGGATCCGATTCATTCGGTTTTAAAAAGTAAGCATAGTAAACCTCATTTTTTAATGTGTCTGATTTAATTTATGTCCTAATCCTTTTGTGTTTTGTATAGTTATATTTATTTGTGTAATGCCTGACCAACACATGTATGAAAATGTTTTGAAAGATGTTGACTTATTGAAAATCAATGATCTTTTATCTCCAATTGAAAGTGAGGATGAAGTTACTGCTCCAATCAAAGATACTTGCTCCTAAGTGAATTTAATGAATTTGTTCGTGAGGAGCAAAATAGACATGATATTGGTACATGTAATCAATTTTCATGCCTACATATTAACTGTCGAAGTATTAGAAGGAATTTCAATAATCTATATACATTTTTGAATGGTATTGATTTGAATTTTTGTGCCATTGGACTAACTGAAACATGGTTAAGAGATACTGAATTACCCCAAAATATTGATGGTTATACTTTTACAGGCATTTCACGTCCTGAACGTAGAGGGGGTGGAGTTGGTGCCTTTGTTCGGGATGATATCATATTTTCACGTCGAGATGATCTAGATATTTTTACAGAGTTCATTGAATGTATATTTTTAGAAATTAAGCTGAAACCCAAGAAAGTTATATTTGGTGTTATATATAGGCCACCCAACTCACATTTTGAATCTTTCATTGAATCACTAAATTTAATATTACTCTCTATAAGTAAGGAAAAT
>JZLH01S0566576.1:3119-15100 GCA_001188425.1 Eucidaris tribuloides
CCAAGGCCGGCAAAATCCGGCCTCAAGGCCGGCCTCGACTACATCCCTGGTTAGAAGTTCATAACCAAAACAGGGGAGAACAAAAAAACAAAAGAGCTGTCCTGTTTTATTATAGTTATGATAGTACATAAAATGAAAATCTTGAATAAATAACAAAGAAAATTTACTTAGGTTTTTTCCGTTTCTTCCGAAAAAGCGGAAAAAACCTGTTTTTTCCGGGACGGAAAAAACCAGTAAAAACCGGCGGAAAAAACCGCCTGCGGAAGAAACTGCCAACCCTGCATGGGAGCAAGTTAAACTACGATGACCTTTTGACCTTTACCTTGACCTTGAATTTAACCATGTGGGTCAAATTATATTGAGCCGAAAATCAGTGTACGTTATATTCAGTACCTCTTCTACAATATATTAAAAACCTGGAAATATATTATTTTTTGTTTGGTTTCTATCTTGTTTGAAAGCTGGCACATCTGATGCTTCCTGAAATTTGTACAGTCCCACACATAGATTTTAATGTTGGATATGTGCACATCTACTCTCACAGATATCAAAAACACACCCTGTACAATCTACTAATGATAATATATTGAAATTTATGGATATTTTCTCTCCTAGAACTACCCACCTGTTCTTACACTGTATGAATACATTTTCAATACCAAAAATGCAATATGCATACATTAGTTGTTGCCATGTATGGCAAACCATGTATGGCAAAGTTAGTATGTCCCGAGATAAAACAGTCGGAGAATGGGTATACTATGGGCCTATGGGGGTAAAAAAAGTTGCATGGTCTAGCACTGAGATAACATATGCCCAGATTAAACTTCACTGCAACATACCCAAACAAAAAAATTATGACATATCTAACAAACGGAAGCATATTTTGCATTTCTGATTTCAGAAATGAATTCAGCACAAAATTTCCAAGTGAGCTAGATTACAACTTCATGGTAAGCATTTTTCTTGAAAGAAATGTGATAAAGCTGGTCACAGTTCCTTGGGTAAAAGCATACATGCATGCACAGGTATCTGAGAGTAGTTATGCACATAACAACATAAAAATCTATGTGTGGGACTGTACAAATTTCAGGAAGCATCAGATGTGCCAGCTAACAAACAAGATAGAAACCAAACAAAAAATAATTTCCAGGTTTTTAATATATTGTTGAAGAGGTATTGAATATAATGTACACTGATTTTCGGTTCAATATAATTTGACCCACATGGTTGAATTCAAGGTCAAGGTAAAGGTCAAAAGGTCATCATAGTTAAACTTGCTCCAATGTACAAAATAATGTCACATTTAGATTGTTTATCTTATTTCCTTTCCAATGGTAGCACTCACATCAAATTTGGACCTCCAGTTACCGCGCAATGGCCATTAGAAAATTGGCAGTTACGCCCATTTTGGCCGAAAATGCTAATAAAGGGCGTGTCATAGTGCGAGAACCGTAAGGCGGACTGCGCTAAAAATTGAAATTCTGGCTTGTATGATGTCAATTACCCTATATACCAAATAAGAACGAATTTGCAGTCGGTACGAATAAATCCATTGGGTGAATTGACACAGAATGACCCAGTTTCGTTTCTTAATTACAAAAAAAATCCAAAATTTTTAAGTGTCAGATTTTAATTTTGGAACCTGCGGCTGTGGTCAACGCGAGTGTGACTGTGTGCCTTTACAATTAGGCTACATGTACATGATGAACCAAGACAAGTCTAGAGGAATATGTATAACGTTAGCAGCCATTCCATAGTGACTCGCGTGACATTTGAACAAAATTTCAAGTTGCAATGTCTTACTGTTATCAAACTGGCTTTATTCAAACCAAATTTAACATGTTTTTGAATCAAGGCATTGGCAATACATGAATCAGTTCTGAAATGATTGTTAAATAATCAATACTTTTTTACATATTGCAATTTCTTTGACGTGACTCGCATGACAGGACAGAAAAGAGGAATGTTGGCAGTACTTTATTCAAATTGATTTTCCTATGAAACTACAAGTGTGATTTAAGTTAGTTTTGCTGAACTAGAAACTGAATACCCTAGATCAATTCATGCGTAAGTTAGATTGTGCCAAATTTCCATTGTTGCGAGAAATGGCCCAAAGAAAATGTGACTCGCGTGACACAAATGCGTGACTTGCGTGACACAGTCACTTTTCATAGCTGTCACAGACTTAAATTATAATGTTATATGAATAACTATGATGTAATTGTGAATACCTTTTGAAAGAGTGTGAAAATTCCAGTTTTTCAGGACTATTTAAAAAATTACCCATTGTGTAACTCACGCGAGACATGGTTCAAGGTTCTACCACCATTTGACTGCCAAAATACCCAAACTATGAACTTTTATTTTCAAAGTAATAATATGTTTTCTAGAATGAAATTTTGTGCTGAACTCTGAAGTCAGAAATGCAAAATATGCTTTCGTTTTTTAGATTCGTCAACATTTTTGTTGGTGTGTATGTTGCAGTGTAGCTACTGGGCACATGTACATGTAGTCTCAGTTCTAGACAATGCAACTTTTTTGACCTCCATTGAACACTCACTCTCTGACTGTTTTACCTCCAAAGATACTTACTGTGCCTAAATCCAGATTTTTGTATTATTCAAAGCAGTTGACCGAAGATAGCAGTTTCCTTATCAATTTCAAGATGGATTAATCTACATGTAAATGTCTGGAAGCCAGACTAGGGCATATGTTGCCTTTAGAACAGTGTCATAAGAAGTGCAAATTCTGTGCATACTATTCTGTTTAACAAAGGTTGTTCTTAGCAGCCTGACAGCTTGCTGCAGGCTTGCCAGACATAGCAACAACTACAAATAGAAAATGTATTCATAAGAACAGGTGGGTAGTTTTAGAAGAGGAAATATCCATAAATTTCAATACATGATGAAAATAGTAGAATGTACAGGGTGTGTACTTATGTTTGGGTTCAAAATCAGTAAAATCTAAATTGTCAAATTATTTTGAAAAAAAGTATGAAGGCAACGATATCAGAAATCTAATCACTTACGGGGAAATATAAGGGGCACAATTGATTAAATTTTCAGGCCTGTAGCTTGACTGGTTTTCCCAGAATATTTCTTTGACAAAATAAATGCACTTTTTGTTTTTCACACTTCTCAAAATTAAGGGGTAGGGGTAACATTTTTCCATTTTTCTCCAATTTATTTATTTACATGTGAAATGAAATTATAATAAACTTGTAGCTAATTAAATTCTGCATAAAATAAGGGGAAATTCAGCCCCCTAAATATATTTTGTACACAGATTTGGCAGTGAAATGGTGGTCAGATCTTAAGCCTTGTCATGACATATTTTATGAGTGTTTTCATAATGAAATAGGCATTCTGGGAAAACATGACAAGCATTTCAAAAAATTATCAATGTTTTATCAAATTGACTGGAAAAGCTTACCTAATGAAATCAGATAAAGCAATCAGCTTCACTTACTTTCTCAATTTTTGATCGATACTCTGGTTTGTGACTTGTCCGACATAGTATGCGTGACTCGCGTGACACTCTTGAGATTGTTTTTTCTTCAAGGTTTGCAGGGCAAATGAAAATGTTTATACTTCTCTTGATACACTACCACCACTTCTTCACTTACATGTCAAACACCAGCTGAAACTCTTTCTAGTAGGCCTAATCTTTAAAAAATCCCCTTATTTTGTGACTCGCGTGACATATTTTGCGGGTGTTTTCATGATGAAATACTGGGAAAATACGAAAAGCATTTCAAAAAATTCTTAATGTTTTATCAAACTTACTGGAATAGCTACCTAATGAATGCAGAAAAAGCAGCATAGGCCTATTATGAATCAGCTTAATATATTTTCTCTGTTCGTGATTTATACCCCAAACCCTTCTTTTTTTACCACAAAGTTCATGTATGTTCAGGAGGCTGTAACTTTAATTCAAATGCTTTATTTTAAAAAATCTTTGAGATTTACATGTAGATGGTATCAATATTCCTCTTTTGAATCATAAGTGACAAAAAATCACTTGCTTCACTTCAATTTTTGAGTTTGATGTTGACCCTTACGTGGAATGGCTGTTAGATCTATGCCCCATTACATTATAATCTGTAATGTGTGCAGCTAAGCCACAGGTAATGCGGTACTTGTGTCCGGTTACTTAATTCTTTAATTCAGGACATGCTGCAAACACAAGTTTACCCATTCCTGACATTATTTTCAATTGATCATTATTTAACTTTACATTCAGGGGTCATGCTTAACTTTTTTTTACTAGCCAGACGGACTATTTAGCCTAAATTTCAGGTGGTCCGCCAGAATTCTAGCTAGCCCTCCCTGATAGTGGCTTGTTAGCAGGGCTGTGCCAAGGTACAGATTTCGGGCCGGGAGTTTGTTATTTCGTGCATACATGTATTTTGTTCGAATAAACATCAAGATTTTGAGTTCCTTCATTGTTACATAAAATCATGCAACACTCTGTGAGACACTTAAGTAATATTTTAGCTAGCCACACGGACTAGTAACTAGAGATTTTGGCTAGTCCGCCGTGATACTTGCCAGCCATTGGCTAGCGGGCTAGCGTAAATTTCGAACCCTGATTCTAACGTTAGATCTACATGATTAACAGTTAACATTTACTGAAATTAAAGTGAATTTTTTAATGTAAATCTAGATTTATAGGAGGCTGGAGGGAAAAATGAAGCTGCGTCCCTGCCTCAGGCATGCCTGGGTAGATCTAACTATTTGCTATCCAAAGTCAAAGACCGGACTTCAATAGATCTATCCATTCGTTTTAGACGAACAAGGATAAAAACATTGATAGCGCGATCGATCGATTGATAGAATCGGGTGATCGACTAGTCTGTTTCAAGTCATGTTTGCTTTTATAAACTCTGTAAAATTTACATTTAAATGCTAATAAATACAAATCGGAGTGAAATAAGATTCTAATATTTTGCAGAAGGCATGTCTTAAGTGTATTCTACATAAACAAACATTATACCCAGGGTATTGGTACACTTTTAAGAAATTTCCGAGCTCTACATCAGTGCTCAAAATACACGGGGGCTGGGGGCGATTTGCCCCTGTATGCAAAAAAGAGCCCGCAGAAATGTCAAATTCCCATCGACACAATGTACATATGTAAATTGTAGCCAAATTTAGCCAAAAGAGCCCCCGTGAGAACGAAAATATTTTGAGCCCTGCTCTACATAATCCCTCACGCTTTGTGTGTCTCTGATAAGGTTAAAAAATAAAGCCCTGAAGAAATCATTCTTCAAAATGATCATTAACTCATAACATGCTGAAGTCGCAAATCTGCACCAAATAATTTATGTCAAGTCCACAGAGATTTGAATGGTCTTGCATATCAAGAGTTGTAAGTGCTTTTAAAAAGTGAACTTCGATGAACAACCATTCCAGTATTCCATCATAGATTTCTTCAGCAGAGATTGACCCGTTGAAGACTATTCATGAGATATCGTCTTGAGGTTTATGGGAAACGCCTGTTAAAACCAAATCAAAACATTTTTAATGGGTTAAGTCATATGCTGATATACATGTACAGTCAGGGTTGGCGATTTAAATCAATGGCGATTTAAATCCCTGATTTAAATTGTGATTTTGTTTTTTCGTTGAAAAAATCAGTGTTTACAATCACCCATTCCCCCCAAAATAAAAAATAAATAAAAAATCACCATCATGGTCACAGCACAAAACTGTCTATGTTTTTGCGTTCTTGGGTGTTTATTTTGTCCATTTTATCATTATCATGTATGTCAGTTCAAAGTTTGGCATTTTTTTAAATGGGGCTTCCACGATTTTAAGCAGTGTCCATAAGATTGAGTACTTGCAGAGCAACATGATTTTAATATCAGCTGCTTTCACACCTGTGAACAGATGGTATTCTGAAAATGTCAAGTAGTACAGGAGAGAGTAGTTAAAAACAATCAAAAGAACACTTCATTTTTGACAAATCTGCTATGCAAATCCCCACTGCTGACAAGTATTAACACAGAAATCAATATGTGGACAATGTTAATTGTTAATACGCACTCTAGCAAAACAGCAATGGAGGGGAACTTCAGTGGAAACTTCACCTGTTCAAACTGCTGATCCCTCAACTGTTCATTGCACACGTATGAAGTGAATTAGTCCCACATTATAATGCAAGTATAATATACTCTCACCTGGAAACAACGAAATGTGAAATTTTTATGAAAAATTGACCATCATCATCCAGTACTGTGTATTCTCTTTAATATAGGTTTTCCCGGTCATTTTCACACGTTTTGCATTCCATTTGTTATCCAGATCATTCAGTTTCAAGTGAAATAGAATGAACCGTGATACAAATCATTCTTTTTCTTCCAATTGATATTCAGTTTCATTTCAAAGCATTCGGTTTCTCAAATACTGAAGTCAAATTATAAGCCACACAACGTGTTTTCAATTTCATGTGGTTAACAAGTGTGGGTCTTTCACGCATTCATATTCAAGAATGTGCAATCGTCTTATGAAATGCGCTCGTTTAATTTCAAGTCACATGAGGACAATGAATGTTTACTTCCTGGCCAGCTGTGAAGTTCTGGTGTGGAGGAACAATTTGAAGTTAAGAATCTCAAGATTGTGTAACAATTAGGGTTTATTAAGATAGAGGGTTGGCGCAGAAAGAAAATCATAAAAATGTAGAAATTACCGACAGGAAACGTCCAGGAAATACTCAGATCACGGGAAAAAAAGATAGAGAAGGCCGTGCCGTAAATAGGCAAAAAGTCGGGAAATAAGATTAAAACATCAATTTTGACAACTTTTTCTTCATTTTTATGAAATGATATTGCTTGAGAATTGGCTACATAGCTAAACTGATCTAAATATTCAGTTATTTTTATTTAAATGTACCCCTACATTTATATATTATGAAATTTGATATTCACTCTATGTTAACCCATTCAATACTAAGACCACATATTTGTGGTTTGCCTTTTTATCTTGGGATGTGGCTGCATTTACCCCATCTAATGAATATTTTTAAGTAGAGAAAAATATCAGCTTTTCAATAAACAGGGTGCTACAATGTCATCATGAATATTTATTTTGTTCTGAATATTTAAATGACATTTAACTAGAATATTCATTAAACTTATCAAATTGGCAACGGCTGTTGTTCTGATGAGGCTTTGGGTTGTTCCACTTTGTTGGTGGGTGATGTATTGAACTAATTGAGAAACATATTGTACGGATGTGTTTTTCTTTTGGATGTCGTTTAAAAGTGATATTTATTCAATCAAAAATTATTTTTAATCTTAAATTTCACAAAAAAATAAGATCTTAAAAATTTCCCCCCAAAATAATTAATTAATTACACTAATGTTTGACACATCATTCAATACCCATTACCCTTTATACGTAATAGACTATTCCAGTATGTTGCCGATTTGATGAAAAAGCAAATTTGTAGTGATTATTTTACTCTGGACAGGCTCTAGTATTGAATGAGTTAATAGCTTGGTTAACAAACAGGACCATGCAAGAAATTTTCCCCATGTCAATTATCTGCATTCTTTCCTTTTTCTTTTGTTTCTCTTAGGCCAGACATAATGCATGACAAAAAAGAAACTCTTTTACATGTACAGTGAAACCTGTCTATAGTGGCCACCCAAGGGAAACAAAAAATGTGACCTTTATAGACAGGTTCCTTAACACCTGATTTGTCTTCTTGGGAATCATTTTTGTGGCCACTATAGACAGGTTGGCTGCTATAGAGAGGTGGCCGCTAAGACAGGTTTGACTGTATTATCTTGTAAATGTAATGTAGTTTATAGTTTGTACCCTGGCCCCATGGGACATGTGTGGGATTATGGCATTAAGGAAGGAATTGAATAGAACTGCTAATTGCCAGTATTCGTAGTGGACTGATACCGTATTTAGATAATGAATTTGTCCTGATGAAAGAATAGAAGAAAATTACAAGATGCTTGGTTGTAAATAGAAGAGTGCAAATGACTGCCATCCTAACAGAGACATCAGTGCAATTTTAATAGTTCATTTATATGATATTGATGGTAGTGATATCACACTTCATTAGCATTATGGAACATACATGTAGTGTAGCTTGTCATGTTTGTAAAGTAAACATACTGTATGTGAATTTCAACATCTTTTTAGTGATTTGTATTTTTTATGAGGCCTTGTTGTTTCGCAATAACATTGTTTTAGATTACAAACTATAGTGTAGGAGCAGGACCCAAGTGTAATTTCACACATTGCCAATTTGATGAACAAGCAGAAGTAGAGTAACTTTCTTTATTTTTCAGACCCTTTATACATTACAAAATGCACACTGACACCAGTCATCTGTAATGTGTGGGTAGTCTACATGGTACATGTGGGTTTTCCTAGATAGAACCATGGAATTCAAAATAATTGTGAATTGACAGTGAGTGGATAGATGGTGGACAGAAAGTGGACAGACATAATTTATGCCATGACAGTGGCACCCTTGTCCAACATGCTCCACCAGAGTGTCAGACCAGGGTCTGCCACTTTTGGGGAAGCCCAATAGATGGAGGGGCCTTTAGACTGAGGGTCCGATAGACAGATTTTCCATTAGCGGTAAGGGTTTGATAGACAGATTATCAAAAAGGGTCTGTAGACCAACTTTCAAAAAGGGTCAGATACACTGATTACCGGAAAGGGTCTGATAGAGGTAGACAGAGGGTCCGATAGAACGATTATCAAAAACAGACCGATTGGTCTTTCAGAACCTTTTTGATAATCGGTCTGTCAGACCCTCAGTCTATTGGATCATCGGTCTATCGGACTCTTTTTTGGAAGTTTTTTATCAGACTCTTTTTGATAATTGGTCTATCAGACCCTCAGTCTATCGGACCCATGATCTACTATTGAACCCACAGTCTGTTGGGATGTAGGCTACATGTACCTGCCACTTTTGCCTATGCAGACTTGGGCCACATCTTACAAATTACTCCCCTTGTCTGTATACCCATGTCCAATCTCTTGTCCATATCTACACCTTGTCCATACTCTGCTGGTCATTAAGAGCCCTTGCTAATAACCAGTGTCCATTACCCAAACTCGGGTGCAGTTTTTCTTGAATTTGAAAGTGAACTTGTTTGTTAAATGCTTCTAGTATCCAAACACTGAATGATAAACTAGTCTGTCTGGCCCACTGGTCTTGTCCAGGACAAGGGCAGGACTTGGGGGCATCATGATGAAGGAAGATGGCTCTACTGCAGGCTCATCAGGCAGTGAGCCAGAGCCAGGATAGGCTAATATTAACTAAATCTGGTTTCATAAAAACAACAGATAATCAAAATTAATTAATTGACAACTCTAATAAACAAACTTGTCTAAAACAGCACTGAAAGAACATGATCCTACAGTAACCTCTTGGATTCCAGTACCATCATACCATAATCATCCCACCTGTATGGTAGCGAATTTTATATTTCCCAGTATTTCCCGGTAAAAAGGTGGTAAATACCGGTATTTCCCGGTATTTCCCACCCGTCCGGGAAATAAGGCAACCTCCGAGTAAATATCCAAACCGATTAAGTAACAACAAGAGAGGCAATTCCAATTAATGCGAATAGACCAATTCACAAACGTATGCAAATTTATGAATGTTTCTTCCTTGGGGTCCTAGAAACAAGCTATTCCGCAAACCTGTTTATAATGAATACATTTCAAAACCTGGAATCCAACTTGCATACATTAGCATCGGGCAAGCTTTCAGGTTGTTAGGGACAACCATTGTTAAAAAGGTTTTTAAATAGAAATTCTACAGCAATAAACAGATTACACGTAAATGAAAAAGAAACTGTAAAATCGAGCGCAGATAACCTCTAACCTCTTGACCAAACGGTTTGAAATTGAATAATGAATACCTGAATACATAATGTTTTTAGAAAATGAAGAGGCAAGTGTGTTTATGAAAAGCAAAACTGACAACTTGAAAACATCCAACTTGAAATTGAAAATTCAATTCGTCCGGATTCATCAAACGAGTTGAATTTGACTACTGATAAGTTAAAATGAGTAAAATAGTTGCAAAAATGACCGGGAAAACCTATATGTTATGCAAAAAAAGGAGAAAAATGCCCAGTTTTCATAAAAGGGTTACCAGTTTTGGACTTAACCCCAAAATAACACATCTCTAATATCATTTTTTTTAGATGGCTTCACTCTCATCCCCATGGAGGTCAACTGTTTCTGGGCTCGTCTCTTCTCCCAACACTTTGTCGCCGATGTCCCGGAGGAGCTGCGGGATGACATGCTCTTCTTTATCCACCGAAAGCAGACAACATCTCGTCACGAGAAACAGGTACATGTACATGTAGGCTACTGTTTATGATGCACATTTTTTTATGGTTTAATGTTCGTGAATTTCACGAATACAGCATCGGCTGTGAAAGTAGCAACTCACAAATAAGCAATAATGTAGTCGAGTACTCTTTTTTGAGTACCAAGTACTGCCAAGTATTTTGCCAGCAGAGTACAAGAACTGGTTTCTGAGTACAAGTACTTGTACTTCTGAGTATGAGTACAAATACAAATAGGCCTTCCTCATCTTCCAAGTACAAAATTGAGTACTTGAAATTCTGAGCACTGGTACAAGAAAATGTACATTGTCGGATTATTAGATATATTAGACCATTTTCGACAAATTTTGACATTGAACTGGTCCAATAATATATGACCAGTCCAAATGTCCAATTTCATTGAAAAGGAGTCTGTTATGGGGTCATATATATCAGACTAGCCCATTAGTGACAAGCAGTTTACCGCATACATGATTGGTTAAGTACATGTACAACCACAAACGGTGAATGGGTCTAAAACATGTTATCCCACATTCGGCCCTCTGTGTCAGATCTGTAGTGGATAGATCGCTTCATTGGCATCAATGTCTTTGTACCTTTGGTTTGTCAGTGTCCATGGATTCTTTATCGAGTACTGTTAAAAAGTACAAATACTTTGAATTATCGTGTAAAATTTTTGGATGTCAAATTCTGAGTATTTTGTAGACCGAGTACAAGAACCGTAATACCATTTTGAGTACTCTGATATTCAAGTATGAGATAAGTACGAGTACTGTGAGAAAAGGAACTCGAGTAGTACTCCAGTACGAGTACCGATTATGAGTACAACAACACTGCTACATGTAATATGCCCTCTCACATTTTACAACTGTTTCATAATGACTTGTAATCATTTTATTTCTGTTTTCACCAGGCCAAATTGGTGGTATTTCGGCGAGACTCCAAGAATCTACCCAGCCTGGGGGAACCCAGCATAGATTGGGAGGAAACGGTCTACCTCAATCTCATACTACAGCAGGTACGTAGACCAGGGGTGAATCCAGGATATTTAGAAATTAGGGGCACCAACAGTAGTTTTTAGCTCATCCGGCCCGAAGGGCCCGATGAGCTTATGCCATGGCGTGGCGTCCGGCGTCCTTCCGTCCGTCCGTCCGTCCTTCCGTCCGTCCGTCCGTCCTTCCGTCCGTCCGTCCGTCCTTCCGTCCGTCCGTCCGTCCACAGTTTTGAAAATGCTTCTTCTTCGTCATTTCTCAACCGATTTTGATTCTGATTGTTTCATATGATAGGGCTAGGTAAGGGATTCAAAACTTCTACACAGAATCGTGAAATTCATTATATTTTTTAATTTATGCAAATTTATTCGAAATCACAAAAAATGCTTCTTCTCCTTCATTTTTCAACCGATTTTGATTTTGATTGCTTTGTTTGGTAGGGCTGAGTTATGCACATTAAACTTCTACACAGAATTTTGAAATTATACTCCATTTATTAATTATGGTAATTTATGCAAATTTATCCCCAAAATAACAAAATTGCTTCTTTACCCACATTTCTTGACCGATTTTCATTCTGTTTGTTTGATCTGATAGGGCTAGGTGGGGCTTCAGACTTCTGCACAAATTTGAAATTAATCAATTATGCA
>JZLH01S0566576.1:16281-32835 GCA_001188425.1 Eucidaris tribuloides
GCGAGATGCCGGATGAGCGCTACGTCATTGACGTTTCTAGTTAAAATGCTTGCCTCCTACCCCCCCCCACCCCCCCCCTAAAAAAAAAAAAAAAACTTGCAAAAGGAGGGAGGGACATGAACTGGGTCTTACCTGGGGAAACCCACCATAGATTGGGAGGAAATGGTCTACCTCAATTTGATACTAGAGCAGGTACATGTACATGTACATAGACCAAGGGCAGATCCAGGATTGTAAAAAAAGGGGGGGACCTACACAGATTAAAAAAAAAATTGTTTTGTGCCAATGAATGTGACAAGCCCCCTCCCCCGCCCCCAAGAAGAACAGTCTCAAAAGGGGGAGGGGCGGGGGGCATGAATCGGGTGTGGCCTGGGGGAACCCAGCATAGATTGGTGAGGAAACAGTCTACCTCAATCTGATTCTACAGCAGGAACGTGTCTCTTTTAAACAGGCATGGATCCAAGGGGGGGGGATGTGGGGGGCACACCCACATGGATTCTAGAAAGAGTGGGGGGGGGGGGGTGGCGACACCTGGCAGTGCAATGTATTCATGTCAACATGCACCTGGCAAATTAAAGAGTTAAGGTGCAAATAAAAGCAACCAAACAATTTAAAGGTTATTAGTCCCAGTGTCACTCCCCCAACAACCCCTCAACCCCCCCCAGCCAACCCCACCACCAACGAGCTGCACCTGACATTGAGTCATGTATTACCATGTGGGCCTAGCCATGGAAAAGGGCTCCAAAATATCTGTCTCAGTGCTTACTTCAGTCTCGTTTAATGTCGAATTACCAATTATGCTCAAATGTAGACAATACAGCACTCTGTTTACCTTTACCACATGCTAGCATGAGTGCAGCTTCCATTATTATGGACCAAAAGTCTGGAATAAGTTGCCATAGGAGCTGCGCTCATCAGCTTCGATACATACATCGAGAGAAGGGAGCTACATGTAAAAACATTTTTGTTTTCTTAGTTTTATATACATGTAGAGTGCTGTAGTGTCTGCATTTGAGCCGTAATTGGTAACTTGACGTTAAACGAGACTGAAGTAAGCACTTAAACGGATATTTTGGAGCACAGTTATGTAAGCACTGAAATACTATATACTGATTTTATACACAAAAGAAGGTATTTATTCATTATAGCTTCATGATCATATGTGTACTTTCACTTTTAATATATCATAATGTAACAAGTATACCCTTTCTAGAAATGTAATTTTCATTTCAATGTCGTCCAGATTTCCGAAGCTACAAAATATATTTTTAACCCTATATTAACTTGGGGGGGGGGGGGCAATTTGACCCCCCCCCCCTCGATGAATTTCGCGACCATGCCGCCGCGCAAACATTTTTGACCGCGCCGCTCGCTGACTTTTTACTTTCAAGTCTTGCGCATCTTTTGAGACCCTTTTTGCGAAAATCGGACATACTGTTACGACGCTGCACGAGTGTTTATACATGCGTGTCAACCCAAAATCGATCAAAAACGTGATTTCGTGTACAAAATCAATGGAAATTGTGTTTTCAGCCAAATATCATAAATGTATGATTATTTTGGCTTTTTCTGGTTGAAATGAATTAATTTTATGCTGTTTATGATTGCAAAAGTGTCCCCAACAAATTTCATCCAAAAAACAATGGAAAACAAAAGGTCGAAAAAAAAAAGAAATACATAAGAAATTCACAAAACAATAAAATACATAAGAAATTAATTCCAATTCGGCAATTTTTTTTTGTAGATAATTGTGAGAAATGTCAGAATGAATATTTTCACCAAAAATTAGCATTCTACCAGCTATTTTAAGTGAATAATAGGCAAAAACATAATTTTATGCACTTTTTGCATAATTTATTACTTAAAAAAATAGAAAAAATTTTTGGAAAATTTTTCTATACAGTCGTGTAGTTTTCATCCGGCTCTATGCGCATGCAAATTTTCGCGGCGATCACGTGATCGGCGGCCGAGATCTGAAGGGGAGGTCAAATTTACCCCCCCCCCCCCCCAGTAAAAACCTGGTCTGAAATAGCCCAGTTAGAATAGGGTTAAATATAGATAGATGTTAATAAAATGAAGGTCTAAAAAATGTACATGATATTTTTTTCTGCATTGTATGAAAAAATCTCTAACAAAATGTCAAAGTTGTAGGTAAATATCCAATATTACCCTACACAATGCCTTCAAGCAAGCAGAAGTTGAAAATTATCAACTACTTGGCTTATATACACTACAAAACCATTTCAAATAATAGGCATCGCGATGATCATCCTAGGTTGTAGCCAACCAATTTAACTCTTATTTTCTCTGTTTTACAGTATAGCTACATTTTGACCTGTGCGGTGTGTATAAAATCCGAAGGCACGTTAACGATACTACGCAAGCACACGGAGCAGGTATATGCGAGTCCCTCACGCCGGAGAATGGACAGCAAAGGGGAGGAGTCCGAAGTGTCGTATCCAAATATTTTCTTCATTATCGATAACTTTGATGAGGTACGTACATGTATGTTTTGTATCTGATTCTGATCTACGTCATTCTTTTCCTTCTTTCTTCCAGTCATTTCAGTCTTGACAAGTTTTGATTGTCAAGACATATTTCACCATGCAGTAGACAACTAAACCATGGAGAAAAATCGTAACCCTAATATCCCCGGAGGGAGGGGGGGCATAATGGGCCCCCCCCTCGACAAATT
Organism: Eucidaris tribuloides; assembly: GCA_001188425.1. Classification (NCBI taxonomy): domain Eukaryota; kingdom Metazoa; phylum Echinodermata; class Echinoidea; order Cidaroida; family Cidaridae; genus Eucidaris; species Eucidaris tribuloides. Next base: position 18,977 of record JZLH01S0566576.1, read on the forward strand.
TTGCGATTACTCCGCCACGCGAATTTTTTTTACCACGCCGTTGGCCGACTTTTTACTTTGAAGTCTCGCGCATCATTTAAGACCATTTTCGTAAAAATTAGACATACCGTTACGATCCTGCGCGACTTTTTGTACACGCATGCAACTCCAAAACTGCTCAGAAACGTGATTTTGTGTACAAAATCAATGCAAATTGTGTTTTCAGCCAAAAATCATAAATGTATGATTATTTTTACCTTTACTGGTTGAAATGGATTAATTTTATGATGTTTATGATTGCAAATGTGTCCCTGACAAAGTTCACTGAAAAAACAATAAAAAACAAATGGTCAAAAAACAAAGAAATACATAAGAAATTCGCAAAACAATGAAATACAAAAGATATTCATTCTGATATGGCAGTTTTTTGGTGAATAATTGTTAGAAATATTAGAAAGAATATTTTCACCAAAATTTAAAAAATTTAGCATTCAGCAAGCTATTTTAAGTGAGTTATAGGTGAAAATATGATTTCATGCATTAATTTGCATAATTGATTATTTAAAAATCAAAAAAATTTGGAAAATCTAACTATACAGTCTTGTAGATTACATCCAGCTCTATGCGCACGCAAATTTTCACGGCGATCGCGTGATCTGCGGCCGAGATCTGAAGGGGGGGGCATAATGGTACCCCCCCCCCCCCCCCGGATGACTAGACCGGAAATAGCCCGGGTCTATTAGGGTTAAATGGATGTACTTATAAAAATGATCTGACATTTTGACCAAAGTAGCATACTAGGTATCCACATGTGCCCTTGTTACTAAAATCTGTTTACAGTGACAAATTACAATGTGTAAATTAAAGGAGAGCATCTAGCGGTAAGCAGTATGTACATTACCTATGGGAAAGGTCGGGTTTCCCCCCCCCCCCTTCCGAGATTTTGCATTTTAAGTAATTTCTCAAAAATGAAAGGGTTTAAGAGCGAGCAAGTTTCAGGGCAGTGATAGATCATGAAGGTGTATCTAAAAATGATAGTTGCAAAGAATTTCATTTTTACCATCTACCAAAACTATACCTTGGCTTTAAAAAATAGGACTAAAGACATTCACCATCTTGTTCAGATTTTGCACAGTAGAAGCGTTTATTGAAACTTACATTCACCTGTGTACTTGTGCTTACAGACAGAGTACCGGATTTGCACGTCAGGAAACAGCAAAATGAATGAAATCAGCTCAAATTGTTCACAATGTGAAGATTAGGGTAAATAAACACCTGTCATAGAACCTTTGGGTAGAATATGTAGTTTTGGTGAAAATTTGGACATTTAAACTTCAAAATTTACAGTGACGTTAACGTGCACTGGCCGTTCCAAAATTGTCCGATCAGCTGTTAGCCGAAGGTCGCGCAGAGTTTAGCCATTTAACCGATCAGTGTGCTCCGCTGGTCATGCGAATGTACACATAACTGCGATTCCCAAAAATTTAAATTCGCGGAAAGAACAATATTCTGGTAACATATCGTTATTAGTTTTTCTCATAAAACAACAAATTCATGACGTATGGATCTCAGACTTTCAACACACCATTTGTAAGTACTAAACTACCATTTGGTATTGATAATGAAGGGAAGTAATGGACTTGCAAATCCCAAACACAATCTTTAAGCTGTTGGCTACGGGAACCAACATGTATTAAGTCTATGGAATTACAGAATCTAGGATGAAATGGGTTAAGCATTACTTCTGAAAGGCAGGCCTAAGATGCCACAAGAAGTGATAATGCTTAGGTCACCTTTGTCTGTGTCATATGTCAAATGAGGTTCAAAGTAAACAAAAAAAATCCTATTTCTTTTGGCATTGGTAACTTTTCAACCATAATCTCATTTGTAACCAAACTTGGATTGCCTTTTAGGGACCTACTTTCTAAATGTTACATTGCTCTCAAAGGTCACATACCGTAAGTAGGTCAGAGGTCAAATGTTGACCTAATAGGCGGAGACACATTACAGTTATTGCCTTGTTGTTGTTGTTTACAGGTGTTTGGAGACTTCACCGTGCAGGAAGGCCAGATGTTCTGTGTGGAGTTGGTCGCCAGCGAGAAGCAAGGCCCATTCCGCAGCGTTGTCTTCCTAGGTTCAGTGAGACACGAGGCCCTGAAAACTGTCTATGATAACAGGGTAGGTGTCAGGTGACCCCCATGTTGGGAGTCATGTGATTTGTCATATGATCATATCTGTGTTTTTTTTTGTGTATGTGTGTATATGCTTCTGTAATTTATTTATTTATTTTTTTTATATAAAACAATGATCATCAAACATTTCCTCCCCCACTCCCATGTTAACCAGTTGAAGACTAGGCACAAGCTATCTTGTCTGGAGGTCTGTAAGAAATGCATGTTAAAGGTATTGGCTAACATTTACCACAGTTAAAAAAAAATCTGAGCTACAGTTCGGCCTCGGTTATACGGCTATCGGTTAACCGGCTCTCTCCATTATCCGGACAATGGATATCAGTCATTGCCTGTAATTGATACACCTTTATCAGAAGTGTACACAGCACTGGCTGGGTATTTGGAGAAAAGTAAATAAAGCAACACATGTGTGTGGTCTGTGGCAATTTGCACATGGTGTGTGGGTTATAATACTATAACATAGGACATGTATTAACTCCCCCTATACTGTGTTTGTACATTATCTCTCTTATCCGGCCATATCACTTATCCGGATGACTGCTGGTCCCAACATCGCCGGTTAATCGAGGCCGAACTGTATATGATTCCCCATGCTACTATTGTCTTTGATAAGGTCTAAAAATGACGCCCTGAAAAAATTATATTTCAAAATGATTATTTAGTGCCTTAAAAAAGTGAAAATCGTAAGTTGACCGGATTCACCTGCCCATTTTCTCCCATAGACTTACTGTGTGTACACCTACGCTATTTAAACTCGCCCCAAGTTTTAATTGTTTATTTATGCATAACTTGCCATTGGCAGTGTAACTTTCCAAACTGTTTATTTTAGGGTGTTTATTTGTCCATATGAACACTACTATGTAGTTCAGATATCAAAATATGACAATTTTTTTTAAATGGAAGCTCCACAATGTTAGCCTATCACTTTAAAGCAAAATCAAACCATCTCCAATTGGTAAAATAGTGTGTAATTTGATAGCAATTGAAATTATTCACAATGTAAAATCTTTGAACCTTCAAGTTTCAATGTGATTTGTCCACTTTCTTGTCACATGACTATTTTCTTTTGTATTTCTGTGTTACTTAATTTAAATCATGTTTTCCTTCAAAAGAATGGTTATTGATTTTAAATATGTTTTTTGAATCCCCTGATTTATAGTGACCACTTATAATATTTTATTTTCCTTTGACTATAAATCACAGGCCAGCATGACCACCAAGGTAGCCAGTAAGGTATCGCTGGGTTTCTACCAGGGAGGGCGGGGGCGAGTGGAGTTTATCAGGATGAGGGGACCGGAGGGGAAGGGGTTCGCTGAGGTGGCCGTCAGCCGCTGCAGCTGGTCCTCTTCGGTGGAGAGCAGTACGGAGGAACTGGCATCAGCGACGGAGAGCTTTGACTCCACGAATGATGGGGTAAGTGCGATCTTTGTATTGGTGGGGAGTGGATCCTTAAATTCATCAATTAAACCCTGAAAAAAAATTGTGCAGCTGGTCCTCATCTGTGGAAAGTAGCACGGAGTAACTGGTGTCGGCTACGGAGAGCTTTGACTCCACAAACGATGGGGTAAATGTGGTTTTTGTATTTTCAAATTCTGTATGAGGCAGGGGTGGGGCCACGGTGGGGATGGCAGGGTGCCTTCTACACATGGAAGACTTGTGCCTATATTGCCCAAACTGCAAATTGAAGAAGAAGCTTGAAGTGAACTCGAAGTTCTCCTTAAAAATGTGGCATATTCAGAGTAATAGAAGGTAGGGGTGGGGAAAGGGGGAGGGAGGGGATCCTTAAATTCATAAATTAAGCCCTGAAGCCCTGACAAAAATTGTGCAGCTGGTCCTCTTCTGCGAAAAGCAGCACAGAGGAACTGGCGTCAGCGACGGAGAGCTTTGACTCTACAAACGATGGGGTAAGTGGAGGGGTCTTGGCTTGGTGATTGAATGCTCGTCTCTTGATTAAAGCCCAAGTACAGTTTTGGGGATTTTTTGTTATTTGAAAGCTTTATGCCCCAAAGTCATAACCCTGCAATAATAGATTCTGAATGTCTTTCATTTTTTTTTAATCAATTAATGAAAAATCTTGGGGGGACCCCCCAAAATTTTACAGTATAGCATCTTAACACTTTGAGTAATATCGGCGAACCTGTTCGCTCAGGGTTGACTTCACTCAGGTACTATCGACGAACCTGTTCGCCGAGAAGACAATCGGATCCATATCTTTTAATTCGAATGACAAATACCACTGGAGTTCCTGCCAATGACATTTATCGTAAAATGAATACACAATGAACCAAATAAAAGAGTTAAAATGTATTGTCTTGATAGCATTTGCGATTTTACAGAAAATCGTACACTTTGGAAAGGTTATACACATTAGTCCGAAACAATCCAGTCCCTGGTTGACACACCTGGATTTTTAGCCCAGCACCCAAAGTGTTAAGGGTTAAAAAAGCTTTAAGGTTACATGTGTTATACCTCATCTGAAAGAACAGACGCAGCTCTTTCAGGTGAGGTATTACTCATATAACCTTTTTTTTGTCTTTGGGTTTTTTTGTAATTAATTAATGAAAAATGTCGGGGGGGGGGGGTACCCCCGTACATTTTTGACTATATTTTACATTATAGCATCCAAAGGGTTAAAAAGGTTATATGAGTGATACCTCATCTGAAAGAGCTGCATCTGCTCTTTCAGATGATGTATAACACATGTAACCTTAAAGCCTTTTTAACCCTTAAGATGCTATAATGTAAAATTTTCGGGGGTCTCCCCGAGATTTTTCATTAATTAATTACAAAAAACTAAAGACATTCAGAATCTATTATTTCAGGGTTATGACTTTGGGGCATAAACTTTCAAATAACAAAAAATCCCCAAAACTGAACTTGGGCTTTAACTCTTAACGTGCCAGAGGATCTAAACCTCTATGGACTTTATGTGTATTATTTGGTGCAGATCTGCGACTTTGGCACATTAAAGGTTAGTGACGTGATTGGGAACGCTTGAAAATGTCTCAAGAACCAAATGAGTTGAAATACACACAAACTATACACTAGCAGGAGTGCATCTCCCACCTAGGAGGATTTGTCTGTAATTTGTTTACTTAACCCTATTTTAACTGGGCTATTTCAGACCGGGTTTTTTACTGGGGGGGGTCAATTTGACCCCCCCCCCCCCCCCCTCAGATATCGGCCGCCGATCGCCGGCGATCCCGCCCGCGAAAATTTGCCAGCATAAGAGCCGGTGTAAAGCTAGCATGACGTATTAGTAAAAATTTTCAAAAAATAATCTTTTCTATTGTTTAAGTAATTAATTATGCGCAAATAATTATAAATTTTGGTTTTCGGCTCTAACTCACTAAAAAGCAGCTAAGTAGAATGGTAATTTTGGTGAAGCATATTCATTTTGGAATTTCCTAACATATCCTACAAAAACATTGCCGAATGGATTAATTTTCTTATGATTTTATTGTTTGTGAATTTTTATGTAGTTCTTTGTTTTTTCGAACCTTTTGTTTCTATTGTTTTTTCGATGAAATTTGTTGGGGACACTTTTGCAATCATAAATAGCATAAAATTAATTAATTTCAACCAGTAATAGCAAAAATAATCATACATTTATGATTTTTGGCTGAAAACACAATTTCCATTGATTTGTACACGAATCTACGTTTTGAGCTAAGTTTTGGGTTGACATGCATGTAATAAAAGTCGCGCAGCGTCGTAACGGTATGTCCGTAGTTTCGACGAAAACGGTCTACAAAAGATGCGACAAGACTTAGAAAGTAAAAGTCGGCGAGCGACGCGGTAGTAAAAATTTGCGCAGCAGCGTGGTCGACGTAATTGGTCGGAGGGGGGGTCAAATTGACCCCCCCCAGTTAATATAGGGTTAAGGAGAATCAAGCATAAACATAGGAGTATCTTATTTTTTGCCGGGTACGATAAAAATAAACCCCATAGAGAGCCACACAGCATGTTTCCGTACTGAGATTGATGTTGACATTGTTTATTTTAGAATGAGTCAACGTTTGACTACAAGATTTTCACAGGAGAATCCTTGCTTAGTTTACTTGATTCTAGAGTAGTTTCAGCCCAAGTTGAGAACTACCCCCAATCATGTTATTTACCTTTAAGAGTTAAAGGGAAGTGGGTTCAAGCCCAGCACCTGATGCCCGACATGTTTGCCTTTCAGCAAAGATTTCATCCACATAGCTGTTCTCTACCTACTTGTAGGTGTATAAATAAAATGTGTACCAGAAAGCATGGAATGTTTATGTAGGATGATTAGCGTGTGCACGATCGTAAAATGGCATTTGGCTAGAATGCTCCCCAGGGAGTGGAGAGTGAGCACTGAAAGTGCTTTATTGAACTAATGTATTCAGTGACTGGGGTAATAATATTTTGATACTATGATACTCTGATGAATAGTGCAATATGAGAACCCATAATTATTATCGTTATTAAATGGGTTTCCAAATTCAAATTACGTTCAAGGAATGTTGGCGGGGGGGGGGGGGGAGGAGAGAGTAGATCCTTAAGTCTAAGTCACACTGTGCCGTCTAACGATTCCGTCTGCCTCCGTCTAAAATATTTACCTCAGACGGTGCCAGATGGTGGCAAATGGAATGCAATAGAATGGAACAGAACAAAAAAGCACCGTCTGTCAACGTCTAGATACGTTTGTAATCCAGTTGAAAAATGAATAAAAAAGTCCAAAAAACGTTTAGTAAACGCACGCGTTTGTTTTTCAGATGGAATCGTTAGACAGCAAAGTGTGACAGTAGCTTTAAAGGCATAGGTTAACAATGATTACAGTTAAAAAAATCTGAATTACATAATCTTCCATGCTATAAGTGTCTCTGATAAGGTTCAAACATGAAGCCCTGAAAAAATTGTACTGTCTTCAAAATAATCATTTAGACTAAGTGTTTTATTGAACCCAGTTTAGCCATGTCCCTCCCCCCCCCATAGACAGCTGTGTTACAATGTACACTGGAACCATAAGTCATTTGTGATGTTTATCCATGCGTTCTCATACCTTGCCAGTGGCAGCATAACTTTCCAAAGGTTTTTTTTTTTTTCTTGGAGGGGGAGGGGCTTGGGAAGGGCTGGGCTAACAGTTTTGTCATGGGAAATGTACAAATTGCTACATGCCCTCCATTTATTTAAAAAATAATTTGTCCAATTCTGAAAGTCCTTGAAGTGTTATTGTCTTTTGTATACTAGTGTATTTGCATAATGTTAACTTTTACGCATGCACAAGGATTCACTAACTGAAAATCCATATTTCTTTAGCCTCCTACACCAGGAGTTCCTCGGGAGATACCTTCAGATTCACCCATCCACAAAGGCCTACGGAAATCCCAATCCGACAGTGAGACTCTTTCAACACTAACCAACGGCAAGGATGATGAAACGGCCTCACAGTCAGAAGGTAAGAATTAAAAAATACAGATGGTATTTTTGCACTCTTTGCTCTGTGCATTTTGAATACCTAGGTTGCTGGATTATTTTCAGATCTCCCAATAAACAATGCATTGTTAATGGTGCAATCATGCATTAGGGAATAGGGACCCTGTACTCAACAGAAAATAATGAATTGTTTATACTGGGGTAAAGGTGTGAATAGATGAAAGAACTGGAAATACATTGTTCTCATGACATTGAATAGGCACTATTCCTTGTTTGTGCGGACCGTGGAGTCAGCGTTGGTGATAGTGGTTGACCATAGCGAGTAAAGGGTTAACCCTATTTTAACTGGGCTATTTCAAACCAGGTTTTTACTTTGGGGGGGGGGGGGTCAATTTGACCCTCCCCCCTTCAGATCTCGGCCGCCGATCGCGGTGAAAATTTGCATGCGCATAGAGCCGGATGTAAACTATAAGACTATCTATAGTCAAATTTTCAAAAAAAAATATTTGTTCTATTTTTTAAGTAAGTAATTATGCAAATAAGTGCTTAAAATTTGTTTTTGTCCATGACTCACTTATAATAGCTACATGTAGTACAATACTAATTTTTGGTGAAAATATTCATTCTGACATTTCTCACAATAACCTACAAAAAAATTTGCCGAATTGGAATTTATTTCTTATGTATTTTGTTGTTTTGTGAATTTCTTATGTATTTCTTTGTTTTTTCGACCTTTTGTTTTCTATTGTTTTTTCGATGAAATTTGTTGGGGGCACTTTTGCAATCATAAACAGCATGAAATTAATTCATTTCAACCAGTAAAAGTAAAAATAATCATACAATGTACATTTAAGATTTTTGGCTGAAAACACAATTTGCATTGGATTTTGTACACGAAATCACGTTTTTGAGCAATTTTGGGGTTGACATGCATGTATAAAATGTCGCGCAGCATCGTAAGGGTATGTCTGATTTTCACGAAAATGGTCTCAAAAGATGCGCAAGACTTGAAAATAAAAACTCAGTGAGCGATGCAGTCAAAACAATTTATGCGGCAGAATGGTCACGAAATTCGTTGGCGGGGGGGGGGGGGAGGGGGGTTAGTATAGGGTTAATGGCAGGAAATCTCTTTTGCAACCCCTTCAGCAAAACAACAAAACACCACTCATGCCCTTTGGGTGTTTATGAAGAATTTGTCTGTGAAATCTGTAAATCAGTTATTACACTGAATTTGAAAAATTCACCAAACACTAACTATCAATTAGTCTTATGTGAAGCTTACTGAACTGAGTCAGTTGAGTAGTATTATTTCAGTGTTCATATTGGTCTATGATCATCAATCTGCATTTTTTTTTTGAGACTTTATGCTTACAATTTGTCATGTTCATGAATGCATATGTTACTCATTAATAACTAATAAGCTGTAAATAAATGTCATATATCATATGAGATGAACACAGCGGAAAAAATACACGGTGGCTAAGGGCGATTTGCCCCTAATCATTCAAAATAGCCACCGTAAAATGCTGTAACTACATAGAGTAAACTGTTCACGAGGGCTACTTTGTTTCAAAAGAGCCACCGTGAAGAATAAAAGTATTTTTTACCCTGGATGAACACCAGTGCACTGTAAAGATACATACAGTATGAGAGGATTGAGAGTAGAACAGGAATTTGGGTATCTGTCATCTGTGATACTTTTAATTCAATTTAGAATTTAATTTCGATTTAGAACGACCACTATTATTCAAACTAAAGCAAGTTTCTAGCTCCTATACTTTGCTAAAGGTTCTTAAATTGTATTAGGATCTTCTATGTAACAGGCCCATTTTGAAAAAGTGATCTTACATTAAATGTTAAAAGAAATGTTTGAAATTAGTGAACGAGAGATAATCTTGCTAATTATCTGTACCAAAGGGTATTTTATATCAGAGGGCCTATACTTTCCACTTTCCAGCAAACATATGTAACATGAGACGATAATCTCATACCACTGCAGTATGTGCTGCTTCAGATTTTCACACCACAGCTAACACCAAATAAAATAGATTATTTGAATTGGTGTACAGTAGGAGAGATAGATTAAGCTAATTATTTGTAAGAAAATGTGTGTTACACCATAGTTTCTGTTTCTAGTGAAAGTATGCAACATGGATGCAAACAAAAAATGCGAAAGTTGTGGACTTTGTGATGTTGCCCCTTGTCAAAAAGTAAAATACTCACATATAAATTTCTCTGTAAGTAAATTATCAGTATGATGATTTGTGTATAGGTTTTCTGTTAGTGTTCTGTTGTTTTCAACTACTCTCTTCTGTACTAGAGTGATATTTTCTGAATACCATCTGTTCATAGTTGGTTCGTAAACAGTTGATATTTAAAAAATTTGTTTTGCAAGTACTCAATCTTATCATTAATTGGTAATTATTGAAACTACCTGTTTCTCTTTTTTTTTTTTTTTAATCAGATGAGGGCCCACCAAGTAGCTGGAGAACAAGATGGATGCGTCGGACATCGGATGCCCTACTTCGACTAACGATGCGGGGCAGCACAGTACCGGCCCTCAACGTACACCTCACCTATGTGACTCTTCCATGGCACAGGATAATAGCTGGTAGGTTATATTCCGGTAGACCGAGGGCCTGACATACTGTGGGTCCGATAGACTGAGGGTCTCATAGACTGAGGGCCCAATAGAAAAAGGGTCCCATAGACCAAGCGTTTTATAGACCACAAATCCCATAGACCAAAGGTCCAATAGACCGAGGGTCCCATAGACTGAGGGTCCCATAGACTCCACTAGACAGGGGGTCCACTATACCAAGGTCGAATAGACTGAGGGTCCGATAGACCGAGGTTCCAATAGACCGAGGGTCCCATAGACCGAGGGTCCCATAGACCGAGGGTCCCATAGACTGAGGGTCCACTAGCTCGAGGTTCCACTAGACAGGGGGTCCACTATACCAAGGTCGAATAGACTGAGGGTCCGATAGACCGAGGTTCCAATAGACCGAGGTTCCAATAGACCTAGGGTCCCATTGACCGATGGTCTCATTGACCGAGGATCCCGTAGACCGAGGTTCCAATAGACCTAGGGTCCCATTGACCGATGGTCTCATTGACCGAGGATCCACCGAGGGTCCTGTAGACCAAGGGTCTGATAGACCAAAGGTCTCATAGGCCAAGGGTCCCATAGCTCGAGGGTCCAATAGACCGAGAGTCCGATAGACCAAGGGTCCACTAGACCAAGGATCCGATAGACTGAGCGTCTGATAGACCGATGGTACCGTAGACTGAGGGTCCAGTAGACCAAGCGTCCAATAGACCTAGCATCTAATAGACCTAGGGTCCCATAGACCGAGGGCCCCATATACCATGGGTCCCATAAACCATGGGTCCCATAAACCAAGGGTCCCATAGACTGAAGGTCCCCTAGACCGAGGGTCCACTAGACCAAGGGCCAATAGACTGAGAATCCGATAGACCGAGGGACCCATATCCCGAGGGCCCTGTAGACCGAGGGCCTCATAGACCTAGGTTACCATAAACCAAGGGCCCATAGACCAAGGTCTCATAGACCTAGGTTACCATAAACCAAGGGCCCATAGACCAAGGGTCTCATATACCAAGGGTCCAATAGACCGAGGGTCTGATAGACCGAAGGTCCCATAGATTAGGGTCCAATAGACCAAGGTTCGTTAGAATAAGGATTCAATAAACCAAGGGGCTGATAGATCAGGGGTCCAATAGACCAAAGGTCCGACAGAGTGACTATCAAAAAGGGTCCGATAGACCAATTAACAAAAAGGGTCCATAGACAAGCAGTCTGTGATATCCTTTTCGATAAGTCTATCGGACCCTCGGTCTATCAGACTCTTTCCAGTAATTGGTCTTTCGGACCCTTTTTAAAAATCGCTGTACATGACCCTTTTCACTAATCAGTCTATCAAACTCTCAGTCTGTCAGACCTTTACCATTAATGGAAAATCAGTCTGTTGGACCCTAGGTCTGTCGGACCCTTGGCATGATAGGGTTTCCTCCTAGCTGGTAGGTAACTATGTTGTGACTATTTGTACTAGGGTGTTCCTTGAATGAGTGAAGAGGGCAGGTAGAGGTCTCTATGCTGTATATCATCCTGCACAGCCTCATTGCCATCTCATTAGCTTTGAATTCAGACTAGTTTAATGGCTCAAAAGATAAAAAATTCAGTTTACACATTTACGACACTACATGAAGTATTCCAGTTTTGTCGGTGCTTATTTTCACGAAAATGGATTTTCAGCCCCAATTTTTCTGTACGAGGTGACTATTTATGTCAAAATCTTTACATTATTAATTATTCTAGCTTAAAGCCCAAGTTTAGTTTTGGGGATTTTTTTTTTAGTTTTCGTTGATAAAGTTAAATTTCGAGGTGTGCAAATCATGGACATAGTCTTTAAAGGGGCAACTAAGTGATTGTTTATTGTTATCGATTTTTAAAAATACAAATTTTACGCGGTCTTCATTTTTTAACCCTTATAGAGACCACAAGAGCATGAAGGATTAATGGAGATCAGATTTTGTTCTATTTGTAAACTTGGAAACACTGTTAAATTTTTCATGTATAATTATCTGTAGTTCAATTTTATGTCTTTTGTTCAAGACGTCCTCGAAGTGAAAAAGAAACCAGTACTTCAGCTAGCACACGGTTGCCATAGCAATGCCATACATCGGTCCAATCTCAAGGTTTGGAAACGTTTCAAACGCAATCAAGAACTCTATGTAGGTAGAGGATCAGATTGTTACGCGAACTACCTCAACGTCGCATGGCTTTTCTGTCGACGAAGTACTACAGTGGTAGACTCACGGAGGCTTTAGATGTGAAAATCTGGCTGTCGTCAAAATTGCGCGAATTGTCATTCGTGGGCTAGCCGTCATATTGTTTGCTGCCAGCTGTCATTCGCCTGCTAGTTGTCTATTCGCTGTCTAGCGTTACTTCGCTGCTGCGTCCATTGTGACGGGGCTGTCACTGCCATGGTTAATTATAGGGATTCCCATGTTACAGCGCACATCTGTGGGCAAGCCATGGGTACTAAAGACATCTACCACCCCCCCCCATTACAATTAGCCCCCTGGATCAGTTAGCCCCTCATACTGTTAACGCCGCCTTGCCAATTACCCCCCGCCACCAATTACCCCCAACAGTTCGCCCAGACAATTACCGTCCAGGACAATTTCCCACGCCACCAATAACCTCAGGCAATTACCCGACCAATTAACCCCCCCCCTCGACAACTATCCCTGTAGTATTACCCCTTGTGGACCAATTTCCCCCTGGACAATTATCCCTCAAAGAAAATTACAATAACCCCGGCTGCGGAAAATTACCCCTCAGGAATGTAGAAATCATGGTTTGATTGCAGTTAATGGTGGCTATGTACTTGGTAAGGCACTTTATCAACAGTTACCATCCATCCTTGGATATGATTAAAGCTGGAGGCCCCGTGTTTGAACGGAAAAACTCGCAGCATGTCAAAAGACTTTGTGCAAGCTTCGTCGAAACAGAAGGGATCAAATACAGCAATGTTGTCACATACATCGACATGCAGGACATGGGGCTGGATGTCCACGGATAATAGTGATTTATGTTTGCTTTCCTGGTTCATGTCATCTTTTAATGATGACAAATTTATTTATAAATTGGTAAATATAAAAAATGCAACTGAACTGCTGATGCCGCTTGAGGCGCTGTGACATGTGACTCCACCAAATGTTTGATTCAATGTTTTTGAAATGAGCAAAGGTGATGTTACTATGTAGGTATATCAAGGATAACTACGCAGTTAGGGACAACATCTCCTGAGACAACCTCCAACGTGACAAGTCCCGGTGGAGGACCGTCTCTTCCTAGTACAACTCCCCGGAGGACAACACCGCCATAGCACAACGTCCTGGTGGACAACTCTCACCAGTGGGGACAATCCGCCCCGGAAACTCCTCCCCAAATGGAATCATCGGCTAAACTCCAACGGGGAAGTTGAGTTGTCTTTGGGGAGCTGTGCCTCCTTGGCAGTTGTCATTGGGGGGGAGTTGTCGTGGCGGGAGTCGACGCCTGGGGCGAGTTGTCCACCTGGGAGGTAAGTCGTAGAACCCACTGTAAGTATGTGTGTGAGATTCTTTTACCAAGTGTAGTAGATATGTGCTGGCTATTAAAGCAAGGAGCTAGGATTTTATTCACCACAGAGCATTTAAGTATGATTTTGGCGCGTCACAAGAGGTGAATATGTTGCATTGCAAAGTTGTTTATAC
>JZLH01S0566587.1:4861-22923 GCA_001188425.1 Eucidaris tribuloides
ACAATTTTTCTGTCCAAATTCGAGGTCCACATTTTTTTCATTCCAAATCAGAGGCTAAATTTTCCCGCCACTAAAGGAAAATCACCATTTATTTCATGTGTTCCAGTGATTTAAAACACTCCCCTTTTGACAAAAAAAATCGAGGTATTTTCCGGGAAAAGGGTGTGTTTGAACACTCCAAACTCCCCCCCCCCTCTCCCCGCGTACGCTTATGCCCACCACCACTCAAGTGACTCAAACTCGACCTATATTTTGGCGGATTTTAACCGATGTTTTGGTCATGTCAAATTATTTCCTAATTTGATAGCTATACTCGGTCGAATACCTATCTGCCAATATGTTGTTATTTTGATCAGATATCCAAAAGAGTGTTTTTTACTATAGTTTTCTTGATTCTACATATACAGTAGAATTTATAATTTTCTGTAACTTTACATTTGACAGATATCAATGAGTGTAAACCGAACCCATGTCTGAATGGTGAATGTATCGATCTGCTTAACGGATTTGAGTGCAATTGTACGTCATCTGGTTACGAAGGAACTACGTGCGAAAACGGTAAGCACAGTATATACAACCAAAGTTAAAGATATTAACATTTTTGTGTGTGAATAATTATGTTTACTAACAGAGAGTTGCATTCGCAAATACATAGAGAGTTTTATCTAACAGCTCCTTTTGTTTACATTAAAGCCCAAGTTTAGTTTTGGGGATTTTTTGTTATTTGAAAGCTTTATGCCCCAAAGTCATAACCCTGCAATAATAGATTCTGAATGTCTTTAGTTTTTTTTATATGAATTTATGAAATTGTCGGGGGGGGGGGACCCCGGACATTTTTGACAATATTTTTACATTATAGAATCCAAAGGGTTAATAAGGTGTTAATGTTATCCGAGTTATACCTCATCTGAAAGAGCAGACTCTGATCTTTCAGATGAGGAATAACTCATATAACCTTAACGCCTTATTAACCCTTTGGATGCTATAATGTAAAAATATGGTCAAAAATGTCGGGGTCCCCCCCCCCCCCGACAATTTCATAAATTCATATAAAAAAAACTAAAGACATTCAGAATCTATTATTGCAGGGTTATGACTTTGGGGCATAAAGCTTTCAAATAACAAAAAATCCCCAAAACTAAACTTGGGGGGCTTTAAGCAGCCACTTGAAATGAAAATGTTAAATGTCTGCAATAACAAGGTGATTTAATCAATATTTTTCTTCCGAACTTATATTTTGCTTGGTTTCCATCTGATGTGCCAAAGACATCAATGAATGCACCCTCGAGCCTTGTAAGAACGGTGGAGTATGTTTCAACTATCCTGGAACCTACAATTGTCTTTGTTCCAACAAGTACGAAGGACAAACTTGTGAAATGGGTGAGTATTTTCAGGGTGTTCATTTGATTTTAAATGTATTGCAGGCTACATAACATAGACTAACGTTTGGGAGCTCCACTTTAATAAATATGTCAAACTGTGATGTCTGAGCTACATAGTAGAGCTTAAATGGACAAATAAACCCTATGGATAATAAAAGTTTCGAAAATTATGCTGCCATTGGCAAAATAAGCGTGAATGAAAAATTTTCATTGCGGTGGAGTATAAAATAGCCTAGATCTAATCTAATACACTAAGTCTATGTGAGGAAATGGGCATGGAGAATCCAGTCAGTCCGAGTACTCGTAGATTTTCACTTTTTTAAAGCACTAAATCATGCTGGAATACAAATTTTTCAGGGGCTCATTTTCAGACATTATCAAAAACACTTGGAGCATGGAGGATTATGTAACTCATAATTTCTTAAACTGAGGTCATTGTACGCTTGTGGCTTTAGATCTAAATTAGTTATTTGTACTAATACAATAATATAAAAACATGTGTGTGCGCGCGCGCGCGCGCGCGCGCGGCGTGCTGTGTGTGTGTGTGTGTGTGTGTGTGTGTGTGTGTGTGTGTGTGTGTGTGTGTGTGTGGTGGTGTGTGTGTGTGTGTGTGTGTGTGTGTGTGTGTGTGTGTGTGTGTGTGTGTGTGTGTGTGTGTGTGTGTGTGTGTGTGTGTGTGTGTGTGTGTGTGTGTGTGTGTGTGTGTGTGTTGTGTGTGTGTGTGCGTGTGTGTGTGTGTGTTGTGTGTGTGTGTGTGTGTGTGTGTGTGCGCGTGCGTGTGGGGCAGTGTGGGTGTGAGGGTGTGTGGGTGTGTGGATGTGTGCGTGTGTGCGTGTGTGCGTGTGTGGGTGTGCACGTGTGTGCCTGTGTGCGTGTGTGTGCGCGCATGTGTGCGTGCGTGCAGCCGGGGGAGTCATCGCTGGGGAGCAGAAAATAAGCATTGTGATACGTAACTCTCACTCCATTATCGTGATATTTCTGACAAAAGTTCGTACTTTTTGCCATACGGTATGGCAAAAAGGTTGGAATCTCTCCATACCTCGCGAAGATAGTAAATTATGTTCTACATAAGTATATGTACCAAATTTCTCTTAGTGATGTTTTGTTATTTGAAAGATATTTCATCCTCCTTTCCTGATCTAATGTTTGATTGTTTGAATATGCGGTGTCCAAAAAGTCCCCATATCCTTTAATCATAGTATCTTTCTCACGCTCAGTATTATCCCCTTGCCCGACGAAGTCGGAAAGGGATATTGTAACGCCGCTGTCCGTCGGGCTTCCGTCCGTAACACTGGTTTCCGTTTGAGTTGATAACTTCAGATATGTGGGACGGATTGTCATGAGATTTGGTATGAAGGTACATGATATGAAAAACACAGCTCGAGTTTGATTTCGGAGTGTGTAGCTCGAAGGTCACCGGTCACAGCTTATTAAATGCCAAAATAGCTATTTAGCTGGTTTCCGTTCAATAACTGTAGTAATTAATGTTCGACAAATTTTCATGAGATCTGATATAAAGGTACATGATATCAAAATACATCCCAAGTTCGACTTCAGAGTGTGTAGCTCAAAGGTCAACGATCCAGCTTATTAAATACCAAAATAGCTATTTAGCTGGTTTCCGTTCAATAACTGTAGTAGTGTTCAACGGATTTTCATGAGACCTGGTATGAAGGTACATGATATCTAGATACAGCCCAAGTTCGATTTTGGAGTGTGTACCTCAAAGGTTGACACACCAACCATTGCTACAGACCCTGATGGGGACATACCACCAGTAGGAGTAGATGAGGTTGCCAAAGCCCTCCAAGAAATGAAGCGTGGTAAAGCGCCAGGCAGTGATGGAGTGCTGGTGTCTGTCCTTAAAGATGGGGGAGATGTAGTCCTGGAACATCTGGCCAAGCTGTTCACACTCTGCTTAGAAAAAACACAAACACCAGACAGCTGGAACAATGCAACCATATTCCTCATCCACAAGAACGGAGACATTAAAGATATAAAAAAAACTACAGGCCAATCAGCTTACTCTCAAACACCTACAAACTATTCACTAAAGTTCTAACGAACAGAATCACTGGAATCCTAGATTTTAACCAACCGAGGGAACAAGCTGGATTCAGAAGTGGATTCTCTACTACAGACCATCTCCACACACTTAACCAGCTACTAGAGAAGACTTGTGAATACAGACAGCCCTTGTGCGTGGCCTTTGTGGATTTCGCACAAACCTTTGACAGCATTGAATTTCAGGCAGTAACAACAGCTTTACAGGTACAAGGTGTGCACCATAAATACATCAAACTCATCCAGGAAATGTATAGCCAAACATCTGCAACCATTCACCTGCACAAAGACAGTGATGAATTCCCCATCAACAGAGGAGTCCGGCAGGGAGACACTATCTCACCCAAACTTTTCAACGCTGCACTGGAGGAAATAATTCGTAAACTGGACTGGGAAAGCAAAGGGCTAAACATTGATGGTGAGAGTCTCCACCACCTGAGATTCGCCGATGATATCATTCTAATCACCGATGATGGTCACAAGCTAGAGGAAATGCTCAACGACCTGAACACTGAAAGTAATGAAGTAGGCCTGAAAATCAATATGAAAACGACAAAAGTAATGTTCAACCAATTTGCTACAGAGCAGAGAATTATAATGGATATAACTGAAATTGAGAGAGTAGATCACTATATCTACCTAGGGCAACACATTAGAATGGATCACGAGCAACTGGAAGAAATTAAAAGGAGGACAAGAGCTGGATGGAACGCTCTTGGGAATTTCAATGACATTATGAAGAGTAATATGCCTATCTGCCTTAAAAGAAAAGTCTTTAACCAATGTGTTATACCGGCAATGACCTACGGTTCTGAAACCTGGTCTGCAACAAGAAAATGGAACAGAAACTAAAAACCACTCAACACAGTATGGATCGACGTACCATGCTAGGAATAACAAAACGCGACGGGAAAACCATACAATGGATAAGGAACCAGACTAGAGTAACAGACATAATGAAAGCAATCAAAACAAAGAAATGGAGATGGGCTGGCCACCTTGCAAGATCACATGACAATAGATGGACCAAACGCATCACAGAATGGAGACCATGGCTAGGATCACGAAATCGGGGTAGACAAAAATTGAGATGGAGTGACGAGCTCACAAAGTTCATTGGCACAAAGTGGATTGCATCAGCACAAAACAGGTACCTTTGGCACCCCGGTTTGGCACCAACTTGGGGAGGCCTTTCGCTCTGCAGTGGGCTGAACATGGCTGATGATGATGATGACCTCAAAGGTCAAAGGTCACAGCTCATCAAATGCCAAAATGTTATTTAACTGGTTTCCGTTCAATAACTTTAGTTATATGCGACAGCTTTTTGTGAGATTTGGTATGAAGGCACATGATATCAAAATTAAAGCCCAAGTTCGATTTCGGTGTGTGGAACTCAAAGTTCAAAGGTCAAGCTCGTTAAATGCCAAAATGGCTATTTAACTCGTTTCCGTCCGATATTTTTGTAATGTGCGATCGATTGTCATTAGGTACATGATATTAAAATACACCCTAAGTTCGATTTTGGAGTATGTGGCACAAAAATCAAAAGTCATAGCTTAGTAAATGTGAAAATAGCTACTTAATTGGTTTCCGTTCAGTAACTTTAGTAGTGTTCGACGAATTCGCATGAGATTTGGTATGAAAGTACACGATATCGAATTACCGCGTAAGTTTAGTACCGGAGTATGTAGATCACAGGTTAAAGGTCGGCTCATTTCATGCAAAAGTAGCGTTTTAACTGTTTTCTGTTCGTAACTTTAATAATGTGTGCATGATTTCAATAACCTTTGATACAAATATACGTACATAGTATCATGATATAGCGGCAAAGTTTGATTTTGGAGTAGTAGGTCATCGATGAAAATAGCTAAATGCGCATATCCGAAAATATGGTTCCCTTTTTATAACTTAATTAGACATATTTTAATGAAATTTGGTATGAAGGTATATATCAAATATTTAAGGTCGTAGCTCATTTGAGAAAATAATTTATTACATGTTCCATTCGATAATTTAAGTAATGTTAGACAGATTTTAAACCTTTGAGTAGATAGGCCAGAAGACAAAGTTCACAGTTCATTAAATATGCATTTGTATGCTATTTGTACCCGGCGAGGGGATGCTATAGGCTTTACGCTGTCCTTGTTATTATCTGGTTTTAATGTTTTCCACGTATTCTCGAATTTGTTTTATTTGTTTGTATTAGCGATTACAAGCGATTTATACCTCATCATCGGGCTCAGTGTTGGTTTCACTCTAGCTTTCGTCCTCATTGTGTTACTCGGCTGTGCATTGCTACATAAAAACAACACTAAACGCGTCCGTGCCAGTAATATGGAGATGTCTCGCCCCTGTCCACCGACAGAAAACCATGACTATGCACCTCCCGGCCATGCTTACATGGATCTTCACACTACTAGTATCTCGAAATCATTCCCTATCACCTCCGAGACTGAACCTACCTACATAGATTTGGACGCACGCAACCGAGCATCAGGCGGGGAATACCTAGAGCTGACCGGCGATGGTGAAGGTGGTTACTACACCCTGCCTCGTCCAGCACCCGAGTTACCACCACCCGACTATTCGAGGGTGGTTCACGTCTCCCCTTATCGGGTAAGTAACTTGTAATTTTTATATTCTGGGAATGGATTTTGTTTGGGCCTAAGGGTGCGCGTAAAGTGGAAAACTTCGATGCGACAGATCGAGGTAAAGAAAAATACATACCCAATAAATTCATTAAACATGTTATGAAAATAAAGATGATTAACATATTTTCTCCTGTTAATTCACGTGATTGCCAAATATGGTTATGAAATTATGGGCTTATTAAAAACACGAAGTAACCGCCCTTTCAACAGAATCAAAACGTTATAAGCAAACAGTTAAACGGCATTTTATTCAATTACAAACATGGTTGTCGGAGACAGGGACACTTGTATGCCCAAACTGTCGGAATATAGAAGTCTAGTGAAAAGGAAAAGGTCGAAGTATTTACAGTCTAACAAATTTGCCACAGATTAATCATCTTCAAGGTCCCCACTGTCCAATTCATGGATGTGAGACCGAGATATACAGAACATTACCTAGATCTGAACAATTAGACAACTATTTCCACTATCAGTTCGA
Organism: Eucidaris tribuloides; assembly: GCA_001188425.1. Classification (NCBI taxonomy): domain Eukaryota; kingdom Metazoa; phylum Echinodermata; class Echinoidea; order Cidaroida; family Cidaridae; genus Eucidaris; species Eucidaris tribuloides. The sequence continues at coordinate 11,437 of JZLH01S0566587.1, forward strand.
GACATAACTATTATTTTGGTAGGCCACAACGTGCGAAAATTACAGCCCCAAGTTATAATGGAAATAGAATACTAGTTTTATTGCCTTGTTTTTTACAGAACCTTTTAAACCCACATAGGTATCATAGACCTTATACGTATCTCGATAAACGGAGTGCCATGTCGTTAAATTTACAGCACTGGATAAAAAGGAAAAGCATTTCCATTTTATCTTTCCTTATAGTTTTTAATCCAAGTATCGCCACTGGCTGTACAATGATTAGTTGATTGATTGATTGATTGATTGATTGATTGATTGATATATTACTGCAAACGTTTCTTTTTCTCCAAAGAATTCGGATGACTGCGAGTATGACTACGTCGGTGATGACGCGCTAGGACAGGCTCCGTCCCCGCCACCCCCTTACACTCAGTTCTCGCCAAATCATACTTACCTGAACTGAGATTGTTCAGCTACATTGCGGGCTACATTGCCATGCCTGTGAAATGAAAAAGAAAGGCCTCGTAAGAAACTCCAAATTTCGCTGCAAATGAATTGACTTCATAAATAAACATACATGATACACATGTATTTATTCGAACTAATGGCCCTTTCCCTGTGCGTGGATGTCCGCACAAATTTCCCAATCTGATGTACGCTTAGCAAGCAAGGACACACTCAATATCTAAGGTAGATAACCGAGGACGAACATTACATAATCTATTGAAGTGAGGAAATTCGTTTGTTGGAAACAACTGGTGACATCATCACTGAAAATATGTTCTCTCGTATTGCTATTATTTTACTGAACCTTGTGTTCTGGCAATATTTTACGAAATTAATGGCGTCCTGAGTTGAACCTCTTCATCTCAAAATTAATTGATAACAGTCGATGACGTCATCCGTTGTCAAAATGTCACCACTTATACTAGTATAAAACGTGTGTCACTGGTTAGAATGCGTGCAGCAAATAAATACACACACACACACACACACACACACACACACACACACACACACACACACACACACACACACACACACACACACACACACACACACACACACACACAACACACACAACACTACTACACACACACACACACACACACACACACACACACACACACACACACACACACACACACACACACACACACACACACACACACACACACACACACACACACACATACATGCACACACAGATATAAACACATACATTCACATATTCATACACACATATACTGTACACACATACATCCACATGCGCTTGAACACATATACACACATTCGCACATTCATACACACATTTAAATGCATACACACATATATACAGATATATTCACACATACATACAAACACACGTGTACATACCCACATGCACACACATACATGTACATACACTCTACAACTCAGCACAAACATACATCTCTGATAAGATCTCAACTGTCTAAGTCAACGTCCAACGAAGACACGTAACGTGCGTGCCCACATGGGTTTACATACGCACTGTCGATTGTCACCGTAACAGGCCGCTGAAAGTAATTGTGGCGGCGTCACGGCGTCTCCCTACCTCGCAGCTGAAGATCACAGGCCGGCGTACGAGGGGGCAGGTGTCCGCGATTCCGCCTAGCCTATCACCGACCCCCAGCCAATCAGGGTCGCTCGCTCCGATGAGCCATGGTACATTCCGAGATTTCAGGCGGGGGTGATTTTTGTCATCTGACCTGTAACCCAAACTGTATGTGCGTTAAGCCATGTCATGTGACAGAGAAAGAGAACATGGAGTTGAGAAGTTGAGAGTCAGGTGACCTCATGTCAGTTAGAGTCGCTGGGGTATCAAGTGATTCTGACAAAGAAATCGGTAAATTGCTGAAACACATTCGGTCTTCAATATTGATTTCGGTTTCATAGCTTTCTTGAAAATTATCCCTTTTTCCTCAAAAAACAAACAAAAAATAGACTTCTCAGGGGTCTATCTTGGATTTTTTTTTTGGGGGGGGGAGGGGGGAGGGGTGGGGCATATAATGTTTTGGACCTTTTTACAATGAAATTACAGCAAGATATGATAAAATGTCAGTTCTGGGTGGGTTGTGATCACGATTTTTAGACCTTTTTCACAATGAAATAACAGCAAGAAAAGGCCCTGGAAAAATGTCCAAGTTACAAAAAAAAGGGGGGTTCATATGATCCTCACAACACCCCGCCCCCACTTGCCACTTGCATACACCCATTGTACCCAGCCTTTAAAGGGCATCAAACCATTTCCCCACAGAGCAAACTACACTCTATGAACCTGTATGAAAAGGACACTTGTCTTCAAAGAACACTTGTACTGTTTCCCTTCACTCTCCTTTCTATACAGGTTTGACTTTGTGGTTATTTGTAGCTGCTTTGCCTTCGGTAATAAGACCATGAACCAAAATAATTAATTTACTGTTATTTCAAGTGATTACAGCATCTACATGTATGAGGTAGATTTAATTTGTTTGGTGTGTTTTCAATTAACAGCTATTTTCTTTGAATGCAAAGCCTAAAAAATTAAATGCTCCTCTATTGCATATTGACAGATTTTATTGTAGATGTTTAGTTATTTTTTTTTCAGTTTTAGGTTAGTGACATGATTGGGAACACTTGAAAATGCCTCAAGAACCAAATGAATTGAAATATATACCAACTATACACTAGCAGGAGTGGATCTCCCACCTGGGAGGATTTGTCTATAATTGTTTACTTAAGGAGAATCAAGCATAAACATAGGAGTATCTTAATTTTATCCGGGGACGATAAAAATAAGCCCCATAGAGAGCCACACAGCAGGTTTCCATGCTACGAGTGATATTGACATTGTTTATTTTAGAATAAGTCAATGTTTGACTACAAGATTTTCACAGGAGCATCCTTGCATAGTTACTCAATTCTAGAGTAGTTTCAGCCCAAGTTGAGGACTACCCCCAATCATGTCATTTACCTGTAATTAGTGTTAGCACAAAAATTCAATTGTCTTTCTATAAAACAACGTTTTACATTAAAGATAAAGCATTATTTTACCGTCAGTTTGTATGAAAGTATGACTGCAAAGTTTAATACCGATGCCACTGCCAATGCTGTAAATGTTGCTGCTTCACTACATCACCACCCTAATACCCCACAATTCCCTACCCCCCCTAAAAAAAACATAAAAAAATAATGTAATTCTATTTTACACTAAAGTAGTACATTTCTTTGATGATTATTTTAGCATACCAGTACTCAAATATAATACAGTGAAATCTGCATTTAAAGAGTGAACATGGGAGACAAGAAAATTGGTCTTTATGAGCAGGTGGTCTTTAAACTTTACAGGTTCCTGTCATACACATTTCAATGAGAAGCGCTTTTCAAGGGAAACAAAAATTGGGGTCTTAATAGAAAGATGGTCTTTCTATACAGGTGGTCGCTAGAGCAGGTTTGAATGTAGTAACATATAATGGGACCTAGCTGTAGAGATAATATTAAAGTTCAAGGAGCTATTCTTTGTCACAAGATTAAACTGATAACGTTCAACGGGGGAGGGGGACAGAAGAGGTGGAGTGCGGGGTAGGGAGACCTGACAGCTGTACCCTTCTCAAGTTACAGTAGATCTGGTTTTGTTTTCCAACAACTCAATGCTCATCGCCATGGCACAGTAACCAATGAACTCCCGACTGCTGAATGCGATTGACTCTTAATCAGCTACGGTGTCGTTCGCTTGACCGGACTTTCGTGCTGGTCTGAGAACGAGCAGCAAATGTGGCACGACCCACCTCTGCCATGCATGTGGCCGCGTCGTGTACGGGCTCGCAGATGGCCCAAGGTGGCGTGGGACAATCAAATTCTGTTGACAAATTGGGCCTATATGAGATTGACGCCTGCCCCCGAAGTCAGCGAACTGTCGTTTGTTTGTGTATGTTGTCTACGTACGCAGTACACAAAATTGCTATCGATAAAAGTCAGTTCGCGTTTATCTCTTTCAAACGGCGACCGGGGAGCCAAAATAAACTGCTGAAAATTCGAAATTCGCGCGCGAGATGCCAAGCGAAATTAAAACCCGTCAAACACGATGATGCATCATCCTCCGTGAAGCGAGCAACACGTGATTGCGGACGAGAAAATCGACCTTGATTGTAATGTACTTGAACTGTTACCGGGATTACAGACTGACCCAACTTTGTATTGTCTCCTCAAATAAAGTGTGGCATGACTTACGTGACAGTGGGGTCGGGGGAGGGGGATGCGGGTGAAAGAAATAGGCAAAATAGCCAATTATTCAAACCTCAAAGACCGCAAATTAGTTCGGGACAACTGTCCGTTAGATCTTTGACGTTACTGAAATGACGCAGAAATATAATTGCATCAGTGTTTGAGAGGCGGGAGGTTAAGAGGGGTCACTGGACATGTAGTCATGAAATAGAAGCCTGTTAAATGATGCGGTAGGGGTGGGGGAGGGGTAAGAAGGGGGTGATGTGAGCTAACAAGCACTGACTGGGGTCTTATTGCTCGGTAAACAAATCAATTTCTTTCAATCTCCTCCGAATATAGCAGCCATAGTACAGTTACTTGACGGTGGTAGTTCTGCCCTATAATTAACTTGAACTCAGGGAGGACTGAAGAGCACCTTCTGAGCGACCATGGACCACAGTCATGTTTTGCACATTCCTCGCAAGTTGAGGGTCTTTAGTCCAGAACCAAGGGTTATTCATCTAAGTGGACCAATGGTCTAGAATACCCCCTTCTTTTTCTTAATCCCTTTCCCTTAGTATCCTCTATGGAACAATGAAAGAATATATCTTCATAAGATTCGCATAGCAATATTCTTGATGTATACATTCATCAAGACAATATTGTATTAACAGGTCTAGAGAATGTTATAGCACATTTTATCACTGTGGCAGGGTCATATGTATCTGATCTCATATTGCCAATAATGGCTTGAAAGCTGCTTTTTTTCATCGTAGTTTTAATCTATATTTGGACTGTCCCATTGTTATGATTTTTTCTCCCTTTTGGAGAATTCACTGGATACTTCTCCATTTGTACAGTTTCTCTATAAAAAAAAAGAAGAAGATTGACAAATCTCCAGCAGAACCAGAAAAGGGGTGTGTGTGTGTGTGGGGTAGGGGGGGGCTAGGTTCTGGTAAGAAAATTATGTCATTTACTGTCATTTGCATATTCGCCTCTCTAATGTTCCCCCTGCCCCCATCAACAAATCGTGGTTACGCCACCATTTGGTCACTCGGACCCCAGCATCGCCTCTCCGTGCTCACAACACCAGAAATTCTCGAATGCGTCGAGTTTAGACGTTCAATGAGCCAGTACATCCCCAGTGATTAATGAGGGTGTGCGTACGCAACATTTGCAATCAGGATATGTAATGCTGTTATGGTGCAGCGGTGTTTTCTTATCAAATATTCAGGCACCTCGGGAGAAAACGAGCTGAAAGATGGGAGGGGTGTGGTGTGGACGATTGTTAAATATTGTATTGGAAAGACAAGTCATTGGTAATGGGATATATGGAAAAGATAATATTTGGATTGCCAAGCGACATGTATTGAATATTAATTTAACACACTTATGACAATACTACCGGGCCCGAATGAGGCAAATTTTTTTTTACTTTTTTGTTTCCAAGAACAGACAAGTGTCAATTAAAATTCAATTAAATGCCTGTGGGGGCTTACAGAGAGTTAACTTTTGAATTCTAAACCTTTACATTTTAAAACTTGTAATGCCTTTTTAAAAGGGTTTTGTGTTGTATTTTAATGACCATGACTATTATGGTAGCATTTTTTTGTTATTAATCTAAAAAAATACATTTTTTCTCCTTTAAATGACGTTTCCTTTTGAAAAATGTAAAATATTGTTTAATTACTGGTATTTGTCGTTGATATTGTAATGTTTATCTGGTGTTTAATTTATACAGTGTTCATAATGTTTATGTAACTGTATTTAATGTGTCTATTGTGATAATAATTTTAAGTTTTCTTTATTGTTAATGTATCATATTCTAGTCTTTGTACTTTCTGTATACTTTATACTAGAAATAAATCAAGAAATCAATGCATACATGTAAATTAGTATGAGATATCTCAGGCTGGGGTCTATGGAGAATGCATGTTATATTGAAATCATATTGTCTCCAATCGGAAAATAAAGGAATAAATAAGTAAATAAATAAATAAATAAATAAATAAATAAATAAATAAATAAATAAATAAATAAATAAATAAATAAATAAATACATAAATACATAAATACATAAATACATAAATACATAAATACATAAATACATAAATACATAAATAAATATATAAATACATAAATAAATAAATATATAAATACATAAATAAATAAATACATAAATACATAAGTAAATAAATAAATAAATAAATAAATAAATAAATAAATAAATAAATAACAGCAATTCAATTCTGAAAATAATTGTAACAACTCTTGGCTTTAGCAGCAACACTGTATCAAAAGTATTTTCAGGTTCAAACTTGTAAACAGTATGAACACCACACTCATTTCACATACACACATTATTTTTTTGTTGTCCCTCATTTTTCCCCCCAAATAATGTGCTAGCAGTAAAGTGGGCACATACTTCCTGTATAATCAGGGTTTGCTTCTGGGAAAACCCAAATTTACTTCGGATATTGAAATAAGTCACAAAAGGGTTAATTATCTCAGTATTCCATTGCACTTGAACTTTTCAACTCGGCTAATTGGCTTTTGGGCTTTATGGAAATGAGGTGTGATAAAGTGCAATAACGATGTAACAATTTTTTTTTCTTCAGATAACTAATTTGGGACAGTGTCCCATGATATGTGACCTTGTGCAATGGCATTTAACCTGGTCCAGTGAAAGGAAACATCACAGCCACTGGTCCACAAACCCAGTAACGGCCACAAAATTGGAGAAAGTGATCAAGCAATATCTGGAATTATCATACCAAAAATACTTTTGTTTTATAGTCTGTCATACACATTTAGTAGATTTTCCACAACGGCATTCAATCTGTAAAGATGCATAATTTGTGAGGTGATCATATTTTTTTCTCTTTTGTCCAAATGTCAAGTTTGTACAAAACAAATGTTAGGAAATGGTATTAGTATAGCATGAAGATTATTGATGTTTCACTTCTACAAAGTAATAATGAAAAAGAAGAGTCATGAAAATATCACATTTCACTTTATGTGTAAAAACATACCATTTGAAACTCCATGTTTGATAAGAAGTTGTATGTAGATGAACATTGTTAAACTCTAGCTGGTAAGAATTCTTTGGGTATTAAAAATCTGATATAGACGAAAAAATGTCTGATATCGATGAAAAGAAACTTGTCCGATATACTGTAGATGAAAAGAAGTCTGACATAGCCGGAAGGAAGTCAGATACAACTGAAAATATTCGGATATAGTTGATAAAAAGTGTGATATAAAGCCAGCAAGATGTCTGATATTACTGATAACAAGATGGATAAAGCTTAGGAGAAGTCTGTTATATATACATATAACTGGTAAAAATATCATCTACTTGCCATGATATCTATAATTTCGGTGATAAAATTCTGATATACTTCATATACTACAGCAAATAAAATACTTTTTAGAGTACTAGTATTTGACATTACAAGATATAGTTTATAATGTCTTTTTCTTTAGATTAGTGGCTATCTGGTCCTGCCACCCCCCCCCCCTGCAATGAAATAAGTCAAAAGGTACTGAAGGAATTCACAGTTTCACATTCTGCATATTTCTAAAGTTTTGACACAAAGTGTAATATCACATGTTTACATTTTTACATTATAAATATTTCTGAAGTTATGACACAAGGTATATATCAGTCAACTGTTCACATTTTTACATTCTGAATATTTCGGTAGATATGACACAAAGTATATATTAAATGTTTCCATTTTTACATTCTGAATATTTCTGAAGTGATGGCACACAGTATGTATCAAATGTTTCTATTTTTACATTCTGAATATTTCTGAAGTTATGACACAAAGTATATACAGCGTGGCCCAAAAACAATGCTACAGATGCGATCGTTAATTTTTTCAGAATCATTCACAAAATGTCATTGATGATTAGTTCAGTGATTAGAACATACTTTTTCCAGCAATATGATACCATGATCATTGATTTTGAGTAATTCGTTTGGGTCCTGCGGCCATTATTCCGAGGCAATGTCGTTTCCCAAATTTGCCAAGTTTTCAACAGTGGCGGTCATCGGAACACCGAGATATTCTGGTGTCTCAGCTTGCCATACCGGACAAGCTACGATGACAAAGGGCTGGAATGCCCTTGCTTTTATAAGGAAGACGATGGGAGCTACATCTCCAATGTCATCGCGGTTTGTATGGTATGGCATGCTGTGACACGAGAATATTTCAGTATTCTGATGATCACTGGAGTGGAAAAAATAGTAAATTTGGGAAAAGACACTGCCTCCAAAAGACAGCCCTCAGATCTAAACACCTCAATTAAAATTAATAATCATGGTATCATTTTGTTGGAAAAAGAATGTTCTAACCCATGAACTAATCACCAATGACATTTTGTGAATGATTTTGAAGATATTAACGATCGCATCTGTAGCATTCTTTTTGGGCCACGCTGTATATCAAATGTTCACATTTTTACATTCTGAATATTTTTTGTAGTTGTGACACTAAGAATATATCAAATGTTTACATTTTTACATTCTGAATATTTCTGTAGTTATGACACAAAGAATATATCAAATGTTTACATTTTTTATTCTGAATATTTCTGTAGCTATGACACAAAGTATATATCAAATGTTTGCATTTTTCATTCGTCATATTTCTGTAGTTTGGCACAAAGTATATATCAATCAACTGTTCACATTTTTACTTTCTGAATATATCTGTAGATATGAGAAAAAAGTATTAAATGTTTATATTTTGAAGTATATAATATTTATATTTTTTCATTCTTAATATTTCTGAAGTTTTGACACAAAGAATATATCAAATGTTTACATGTTTTTTACATTCCGATTATTTCTGAAGTTATGACAAAAAAGTACTAAATGTTTATATTTCGACCGGCAGTGACAGAATTAGATGGAGATTCCCCTAATTGGCAATAGAACAATCCCATAGCCTCTCTTGGACCTTGAACCCTAATTGACCCCTTTCTAATTACCGAGGCATATCTCACACATTTCAGGGGTAGCTATCTATAGGATAACCTTTCACTGTACTTTTTGCTAATTAAGCCATTTTTTTGTCTATCCCTTTTGTATACATTTATTCATTTTCCATCAACTGATCAAACTATATACAGGTGTTTGTGGAAGATTCCCACTAGTAAATTCTGCATGGCTATATGATCTATCAATATATGTATGTAGCTGGTACTAATTAATTAATAAAATTTGAGTCTATATTTCAATGTTATAGATCCAGTATGGAGTGTGCATGTGGAAAAATAAGACCCTATTAGCGTTAACCTTGGCAAGGCTGTCTCATTTTTTTTTCAGGGAAGAAGTAATTCATGCTTGACAAATGATAATTATAATCACTTTCATTTTGAACATTTTTTCCTAGTAACTAATATAGCATGTAACATGTTAACATTATTTTGTTGAATATGTCTGCATTTACTTTTGTGAGATAGATATGACTTTTTGACCTTTTTCGTCACCAGTATCAACTACTACTTCTACTACTACTACTACTACTATTCTACTGCTGCTACTGCTACTGTTACTACTACTAAAAATTCTACTTCTACTATTCTTACTGCTACTACTACTAGAATTAGTATTACTATTTCTACTTCTACTACTACTTCTGCTACTACTACCGCTGCTACTTTACTACTACTACTACTACTACCACTACTACTACTACTACTACTACTACTACTACTACTACTACTACTACTACTACTACTACTACTACTACTACTACTGCTACTACTACTACTACTACTACTACTACTACTACTACTGGTACTGATACAACTACTACTACTACTACCACTACTACTACTACTACTACTACTATTCTACTGCTGCTACTGCTACTGTTACTACTACTAAAACTTCTACTTCTACTATTCTTACTGGTACTACTACTAGAATTAGTATTACTATTTCTACTTCTACTACTACTTCTGCTTCTACTACTGCTGCTGCTTACTACTACTACTACTACTACTACTACTACTACTACTACTACTACTACTACTACTACTACTACTACTACTGATACTGATACAACTACTACTACTACTACTACTACTACTACTTCCACTACTACTGCTACTACCGCTACTACTACTGCAACTACTACTACTTCTACTTCTCCTCCTACTACTTCTACTACTACCACTACTACTACTATTACTACTTCCACTACTACTGCTACTGCTACTGCTACTACTACTCATACTTCTACGATTACTACACTAATTCTACTGCTTCTGCTAGTACTGTTACTGTATTTCTTTGTCTGCTGCTACTTCTGCTTCATATACAGGTACATTAAATATACTGTAGATGTCATATTGGATACTTGTAACGTATATAGTTCCCATCCCTGAAGAAGCTCATGGCGTAAAATAGAAAATTAAAAATATATGGAATAGAAATGGAATTGAAGCAACAAAATAATGAAATAGCACATCTCCCTATATCTCTGTAGGCAATGATTTAATGTAGTCCTATTTTATCCATTCACTGAAAAACAAACTCAAATGTTAATTTGAGAGACGGTCTGAAGATGACAATCAATTACGCTGAGTAGAGTGCATTATAACATTGACATACGTCATGATATTTGGTAATGTAAGCATTTAATTTCCCTTTGGAAATGACAGGATTCTATTTCCTACAAAATTGTATTTCCGTTACTGACTGGACTTGCCTCTTACCCGATATCACTAAGCCATATGATTTATTATAGACTGTTATTTACATCAGCTGTTAAAGAGAATTTCACGTTTTTATCAAAATGAAGTAAATGAAAACAATAGTTGTATTTACATTTTACCCATAGTATAAATTGATATATAGTAACATTGTAGTTGCAGTATGTTTATTGCTATCTGCCAGCACAGGACTTGCTATAAATTTTGGGAGGAGGGGACTGTCAAGGAGTCCATGTCTGATAAATGTGTTTTTATTTCTGTTACTCTCATTTTACCTCTAAATATAGCAAAGCTTATATAACTGTAACATAATGAAATAGTTATTCGTATGACTGGACAATGAATCATGTAGAAAATGGTCATTTTTTTTATCTGTGGTATCACATTTATTTGGTTGTAATGTTTAAGAAGAAGTATATTTTTAAAGTTCATGGTGTCTTGTAATCACTTGTCATTCATAACACTCCTACATGGCCCAGGGGGGCTGTATTTTATCGTAAACTACCTGTCGGAAAAAGACAGAAATGTCGTGAAGGTCAAAGACGAGCGTATACCTAACAAAAAGAATAACAA
>JZLH01S0566667.1:61177-72167 GCA_001188425.1 Eucidaris tribuloides
TGGTTAATGGAATATCCTATTACTAGGTCCCCAGGAAAGAAACATGCGTAACTTTACCTACAACATCATATGTAGGTCTACGTAATTGTGCTGCACATGTGTCTGGGTAATGTGTCCTAAATGTATGGAATGAAAGAAAAAAGAAATAAACAATAGGCTTAGTCCTAAAAAGGACTAGATCCATGTAGGTACTTACAGGAGTTATAATTTGTCATAATTCTTTAAAAAAAATTAATGCCCATTGTAGATATGACACTTATTTTGTACAATCTGTTTTCTCTACATTCTTGAATTCTCATGTCACAAGTATCTGATAATATCAGCAAGATAAAATTTTGTTCAATTTCGGTCTTGATTGTTTCCAGGAGAGTAATTATTTTACTCCTAATGGTGAATTTCGAGTGGACAAAGCCGGTTCCCCGACATTGCTGAACTGTTTAATGTACAAGATGTGCTATTATCGTTTTGGTGAAATGCAGGTGAGTGGAACAGTGTGCTTAGTGCAACCTTATTAGAAGAATTTGCAGTATATAAGTCTGCTGTACACTGTACATACAATATTATAGAATTGCAAGGTTTGTGTGATTATTTTGTTGGTAGGAAGCTGACTAGTGATAGATACTTGATCCACATTACCCTCACCTTATCATCCTGACTGATGGATATTATAAAGTTTCAGTATCAGAGTAGAAGTAGAGTCAAATTCATGTATAAATGCAACAATTAGATGATAACGTACGAAAGTAGTATTGGATGGTGGGGGTGGGGGGGGGTTGGTTGGTCGTTAATTTCTTGTTTTTCAGAATTATAACTCCACACCACATGGTTCCTAATAAATGTACACCTCATCATTAAAGCACAAGTATAGTTTTGTTTGATGAGATAAATTTTGTCAATCTTTCCCAAACTATTCTATTATCACGCCAGACATCAGAAAACAACATGAAACCTACTGAAAATTGTTTATAGTGACAAATTATGTCCCTGGCCTGGAACAGGTGCTGCGTGAAGAGCACCCAGAATTTTCAGGGCGCCGCAAAATTTTGCCGAGCCGACCCCCACCCCCACCCCTCCCCCCCCCCCCCCCCACTGAGGACTTTTCAGCCGTTGTATTGCCCCACGATTTACGGCCGTGAAAAAAATTTTTTGGCGCGCAAACATTTTGGCGCGCGGAAAATATATATCTCTGAACCGCGTCGTCTTGAAAACATCAGTTCCCAGGGCCCTGAACAGTGCCGGGGGTTGTGGCACTCTGTTTCATTGATTCATTGAATTGGTTACCATTCGTTCATTCAGTGGACATTGCAGCCATCGGTTAGGCATAGGTGTCTGCTGTCTGTCCTGCATGGCTGCACTGCACAATGTTGTATGTACGCTATTTTTCTTCCCATCCCAATCCCTGCCTTGCCCCACGTGCTGCATACAAGTAAATACAACTACCCATGTCCACAGCTCTTCACATCAGTGCACACACACAAATTTTGACATTGTTACTGGTCGTCTATTTACAATGTCAAACTTAGTTGAAAAAGACTCTGTTGTGGAGTCAGATTTATCGGAACACACTGTGGCGTGACGGACTGGTCAAATTGGTCAACTGTTTTTTTGTTGAAATACCTTTTTTTCCCTTTTTGTGCCTCCGCAACGAAGTTGCTGGAGGCATCATGTTTTCGGGTTGTCCGTCTGTGCGTCCGTCCGTCCATTACCGGTTCTGGTTACCGTGATAACTTAAGAACCCCCAATCGGATTTTGATATAACTAGGTCAAAGGTCACCGGGTCTAAAATATGTCTGATTTGGGCTCATTACCACGATAACTTGAGAACAGCTACTCGAATTTTCTTGTGACTTGGGTGAAGTATGTATTATAAGGCACCAATGAACTGATTAGATTTTGGAGCTCAAAGGTCACTGGGCCTAAAATATGTCTGATTTGGGCTCATTACAGCCACAACTTGAGAACGGCCAGTCAGATTTTCATATTGTGGGTGAATTATGTAGTATGAGGCACCAATGAACTGATTAGATTTTGGAGTTCAAAGGTCAAAGGTCACCGGGCCTTAAATATGTCTGATTTAGGCTCATTACTATGATAACTTGAGTATGATTGTTTCGATTTTGATGTAACTTGGGAGAAGTATCTAATATAAGGCACCAATTTACTGATTTGATTTTGGAGTTGATAGGTTAGAGGTCAAAGGTCACAAGGCCTCATGTCCGAATTGAGCTCATTGTTGCGATAATTTAAAAACTGCTTATTGGATTTTCATTTTACTGTAACTTGGTCAAAGGTCACATGGGCTTATTCATCTCATTGGTCTTGCTACCATGGTAACTTGAAGCTTTTCAAATTACATCAACTGGATGGAAGTGTGGACTGCAGAGGCATACCCATCGACTGCACGCAGTCGAACTGCTCTAGTTTTTGTCTTCTTCTTTTTCTTCTTCTTCTTCTCCTTCTCCTTCTTCTACTTCTTCTTCTTCTTTCTACTCTTCTTTTTATTATATTTCACTCAATTGAATAAAATCTGTACAATTACACTTTGTTGGCTAAATTTGCCCTAGTTCTTTGGGATAGAATGTGGAATTACTCCTAGTCTTAGGAGAAAGTTTTGATTGTTTAATTGGAGTACTCCATCACTTTCAAACCTCTTAGGGGGAAGTTAATGTTCTTCATGTAACTTTTCATGGTAATTTAGTAACCATGCAATTAATTACATAGTTTATCTTAGTGTACTGTGGTCGTACCAGATTGTCTAAAGTCTTAATTCCCCATATACACAGTTACTCATATACATGTAAATTCCCCTCAATTATTGAGTTTGAGTTCAAGTTTATTTGCCAACAACAACATACAAAATAATATAAAATATATTACAATAACAACAAATGCACATTGTAGCAATTGAAAACCAGAGAATAGCACAGGTGCTAATCAAGTTTTTCTCCAAAATGCTCCTTCTCTACCAGAAAACATAAAATGACATGAAAGAAGAGACAAATTTCACTAAAATAAACACAAAACATGTAAACATATAAGGCAAGGAAATTAAGAAATGTGAATAATCAAGACAGTGTAAGTAATTAGTTAGTATTGGTCATATGTCCCGATTTAAGTAAATAATTTAGAAGGTGTACATGGAACGGGGATCTCACTTTCTATTGTTTGAGATAGTGAGGCAGATTATTCCATAGAGTAGCACCATCACATGATATAGAAAGTTTGTTTCGTTTTGTTTTACATTTATACAGCTGAAGGTGCCGTTTCTCCTTTTTTCTTGTTGAGTACTGATCATCAATATATTGACAGGAGTCTATTACAGAGTTTGGAAGATTGATATGTACTAAGTCATATTGCCTGATAATGCAATTGATAAACGTTTAACATCTTCAAATCCTTAAGCAAAGGTTCATTATGTGTATAAACATTTGATCTCCGTATTGCTTTTCAGCTTGACTTCCGATCTCCACCAGGTTTCGATAGAACTAGAGGAGTAGAGATAGGTAACAAAGACATATCATTTAATCACTTGGAAGAGGCCTACACCACTGAACACTGGCTTGTACGCATCTACAAAGTCAAGCCGTTGGAGAACCGCATGCCTTCAAACAAGCCACTCAAGAGAAGACCTGGAAAAAAGAAATTTTCATCAAGAAAGGTAAGTTTATAGAGTTACATGCAGCTCATTTCGAAAATATTGATGATGCTTCTGTGGAATGTTTTTCCCATTTATTTCAGTCATAGTATATCTTCTAAAAATAGCATTTTAGGCTGACAACAAAGTAATGGGATAATTTAATCAACAGCGAGCAATAGTGAAGAATCTTTTTGTGAAATAAAAGCCCAAATTTAGTTTTGGGGATTTTTTTTTATTTGAAAGCTTTATGCCCCAAAGTTAAAACCCTGCAATAATAGATTTTGAATGTCTTTAGTTTCTTTTAAAATTAATTAATGACAAATATTTTCGACTATATTTTGCATTATAGCATCCAAAGGGTTAATAAGGCGTTAAGGTTATATGAGTTATACCTCATCTGAAAGAGCAGACTCTGCTCTTTCTGATGAGGTATAATTCTGATATAATTCTGACCCATATTAAAAAAAATTGTCAAAAATATACAAAAAACATACAATTTCAAAGTGCAAATGCAAAATGACATACAATACAATACGACAAATAAAACAGGTATCACAATTTGACAATTCATTAGATTGAAGCTTCACAATGTTAAAAAAGTGTCTGAAATGATCATTTTGAACTTTTTTCAGGGATAAATTTTTAGACCTTATTAGAGACACTAGTAGCATCGAGGCTCATGTAGACCAACATTTTTTTATGCCTCCGCAACATAGTTGCCAGAGGCTGATATCATGTTTTCGAGTTGTCCGTCAGTCCGTCTGTCTGTCAATGCGTGCATGCGTTCGGTACCGGTTCTCGTTACCATAACCTAATAACAGCTGATTGGATTTTGATGTAACTAGGACCAAGTATGTACTATGACAAAAAAAGAAAAAAAATGATTACATTTTGGGGTTGAAAGCTCAGAGGTCAAAGGTAACGAGGCCTCAAAGGTGTCTGATTTGGGCTTGTTACCCCAATAACTTAAGAACGGCTGGTCGGATTTTACTTGGGTGAAGTATGTATTGGCTCCAATAAAGTGATCAGATTTCGGGGTTGAAAGGTCAAAGGTCATGAGGCCCCATAATTCACGCTTTACTGCGATAACTGAAGAACGGCTTAGTGGATATTGATGTAAATTGGGTGAAGTATGTGTTATAAGGCACCAATGAACTGATCTGATTTCGTGGATGAAAGGTCAAAGATCACAAGGCCCTATAGATGGTGTCTTTACCACGATAACTTGAAAACGGCTTATCAGATATTGATGTAACTTGGGTGGAGTTATGTGTTATGGGACAGTGATGAACTGATGACATTTCAGAGTTGAAAGGTCAAAGGTCACAAGGCCCATACATGTCTGAATAAGGCTCGTTACCGCTACAACTTAATGGCTAATAGGATGGTGATGTAACTTGGGTCAAGTACTGTTTTATGAGGTTATAATGAACAGATTAGATTTTGGTGCTAACCCTAATATCCCGAGAAGAGGGGGGCATAATGCCCCCCCACCTCCCTCGACAAATTTTGTGATTATTCCGCTGCGCGAAATTTTTTGACCGTGCCGTTCGCTGACATTTTACTTTGAAGTCTTGCGCATCATTTAAGACCATTTTCGCGAAAATCAGATGTACTATTATGACGCTGCGTGACTTTTTATACATGCATGTCAACTCAAAAAGTGACCCAAAGTGTGATTTTGTGTACAAAATTAATGCAAATTGTGTTTTTTCTATTCATATAAATATAGATTTTTTTCACTTTGATTGGCTGCAATTAATTAGCATAATTTTGTTCCATTAAGTGTCTGCAACAAATTTCACTGAAAAAACAATAAAAACAAAGGTAAAAAAAACCAAATACATAAGAAATTCACAAAACAATCAAATATATAAGAAATTCATTCTGATATGGCAATTTTTTTGGGAGATAATTGTTTGGTTGATTGTAACTTAACTCTTATGAAGACTGCTTTGCAGATGTTAAAACAACAAATGATGAAATTATTTGTATTTAATGTGAAACACCCCACTTTACCGTATGCCCTACTTTACTTGGTCTTTTTTTTCTCTCTCTGATTTTTCTCTCAATAGACAAGCAAGAAGAGGCGTGGTTTCATCAAGAATAAACCAGTAATGAAACGTGGAAAGCGCACCAGGGGCAACAGTAGAACTAGCAGCAAGAAGTCCACATCCTAGCTCAGATCAATTTAGGCTTCACCCTCTTCCAGAGTTCGGGTCTACTAATTGTTCCAACATTCTCTCTGTTTCTTCATCGCAAGATATTGTTGGCAAGCCTGGTTTTATATACAAAATGTTACCTGAAAGAAAACTGATTTTATAAATTTCTATGACAAGAATTTGGAAGAAAGGGACTAATGTAGTGTTGTAATAGTTTTTAGCTGTGGTATTTGGTATCTGCTTCGAAGCTTTCATGCTTAATGAAGAAATAAATTGGGTTGATCTGTGAATTTTCCCCCAATCTTTCAAAGAGTACAGAATTATCACTTCAAATGAAAAGAAACAACATTAAACCTAGTGAAAATTGGTTTAATTTACAAATTGTGATTAAGAACAAATATCTGATCAGGTATCACCTTGTACATTATCAAGGCCATTTAGAATTTCTCAAATATAAAAGCGTTTCAGAGTGTGCAATTTTCATAGCATTTTTCGTACAGCTCTTTTTTAAAAAGCATACGAGGAGAAACATATTCCAATGTACCAGGTTTATACCATGCCTGAAAGTAAAGCTGTATGAGGTATACTGATTTAAATTTAGTTTGGTGGGCTTCAGGTATGAACATATTGTGGTTATGACATTTGTAGACTGGCTTATGAAGTTCAGTCTCGAAATATGAGATGATATGTGTATATGTTGGATTTAAACAACAGTTTCTAATTTCAGTTTACAAACTATGTTGATATTTCTCTGGAAAAAAAATTTGTTATAACTCTTAAACACCTGTAATACAGATATTTGTCTTATGCTGAACAGAGCATTATACACATACAATCTTTCACTCTATTTGACTTCTTTTGTCTTTTCACCAAAGTTAGGGTTGACAAATCAAAGGTCTCATAGTATCATATCAGATTATTTTCAATTTCTCTCATGTGAAAGGCAGAACATTGATTGAAATGAAAGGACTTGCTTGACGCTGGATGTGGAATTAATGCAAGAGGATGGAAAACCCGTGAATTGCCTAGTTTCTGAAATCACTGGTGATAGAAATTACTTGAGTGTGGCCCTAGAGGTCATAAACTGTGAGGTCACTTGCATAATTATGAAATGACTATGTTCAGTTATTGATAGGTACAGGTATGGATTGATTTAATCCGCATTAATCAGTAATTCAGTGATAAACCCTTGATTGAACCCCCCCCCCCCCCCCCCCCCCGAGGCCACAGTGCCACTATCCCCATTGTGACGGCCCCACCCCCCGTACACCAGGCTCATTTGGAGACTGTACAAGAGATATGGTCATGTGCAAATTTGTGTGAAAACATGACATTGGCAGTCCACTGAAAGCATGCTGTACAGTACAATGGCGTGTCAACAGATGCTTTATAACTGTTCTCTACAATGGCAGTGCAGTGCATATGTGTAAACATGCACTGGGCGATTTTAAAGAGTTCAGTTATGAAGTTATCTGTAATTTTAGGCTCTTTATTAATCAGGGGGCTACTTTCATTTAAAAAGAAGAAAATGGACTTTTTTAACAGGGATTGCTTAGTGAACTGCATGAATACATTTTTGGCTGTAAGCACTAGATGGCTTGAGAAATGTGTGAACTAAATTCTGGAGTGCTTACATCAATAATCTCACTCCACCTGCCGCTAGAGTGAAAACTGAGAATCATGCCCATGTAAGTTTGTCATTCATTCACACATGTGTGTGGTGAACTGTCACTCTATTATGTAAGAATGGAATGCAAGCATTATACATGCACACGACAAAAAAAGTAACTACCCCCTTTTTCAAAGTACCATAACTTTTTAACGAAATTACTTTTAGCAAAATAATTTAGCAGGAGTATTTCTACACTCATTGACTAACTTCTGTGTGAAAATGAGTTTGATCCATCACTTTTCAAAAGTCACAGGAGTCATCTCTTATGCCAAAGTAATGGTAAATAATGGCATTTTTTGCTTCATTCATAGAGTGTGCTCACTCAACCATGACATGGTTACAACCTCTTATTATTGTACAACATGTAAATATACTCAATTTTGACTGAAAAATATGTTAATTTCCAATTTATTTCAATTCAAACTTAAGATTTTACAATGTCAAAATTGAGGGAAGGAGTGCAAATTTTTAACATTCGAGCCCACGAAACATAAAATATGCGAAAGTGCACGGGAGGTGTGACGGGGGTCAAGGCGACTAACATAATTACATAATGTAGTAACTTCAATTCAGCAGAAACAGAAATTTGTCAAAATCATGCAATCAGCACAATCCCTCAAAACTGACCCTTCGATGACATTTGTTGAAAAGTGACAATTTTGCCTTCTTAATATGTGCCACTCACTCGCCATGCTCTTTATGGATCACTCACATTTTTCACACAGAACGTTGTCAATTAGTGTGAACATGCGCCCTTGCGCAAATTATTTGCTGGAAACCATTTCTTATTGAAAAGTTATGGTTATTCTTTGAAAAGGGGCAGTCTACTTTTTTGTTTGTGTTTATTCAGCGGCTTGATTAGTGGTTGTGCCATAGCCTGGGGCTACCAAAAATAAAAAGATGTCAAAAATGTGGTTGCCTGATAATGAAAACCATGTGGTGGTAAAGTTATTGCTTGAAGTATCCAAGAACAAAAACATTACAGCTGAACTATTTTCTTCTATACTCTTTGTTGCCAGTTTGATAGTTTGTATTTTTGATGTGACAGTACTTGGGAGTTTTGTAATTCATTGAAATCTGACTCTTCACGAAATGGCACATTTCATTTCAATTGTTTGTGTAAATGGACATAATTCTCTAGTTTGAAAAAACAGTACATTTGCAACCTTGGAGCAAAAAAAAAAAAAGGTGTGAAAACAAAAAAGATGAAATATCACATTTTCCTATGTTTTCTTTCTTAATGCAATTGGGCTACCCGATTTTGCATTTGGGTACTAAAATAAAAAAATAAAAAGTCTGATTTTGGATGTCTGACTGGGCTACCACATACCAAGTAATACAAAGTTAATTTCTCGCACTGCATAAATGATGTATTAGGATTAACATGCTTTTGTGAGGAAGACATTTACAAATATCAGAAAAAAACTGAAATTTGAAGAAAATGGGCAAGGTGTTGTGTGCTCACCCACCGACAGAGGTAATGCTAACTTATTTTTTTATGAGTTGACTTCCAAAATTTTAAGTAAATTGAGAAAGAAGTCACTATTACTGTTGTGTTGTGGTAGACTTGTGATTGTACAATGTTCTACCATTTGTAGGTAAGTGTTGAAGCATTAAGTTCATTTAACTGGTTAAAGACTAAGAACAAGATATATCAGGCTGGGGTCTATGGAGACTGCGTGTTATATTGAAATCAAATCGCCTCCAACGTGTTAAGAATATCTGAAATACAGGGTGGCCCAGAAAGAATGCTACGAGTATGATCGCTTATTTCTTCACTATTATCGGCAAAATGTCATTAATTTTTATTTCGTTTGTTAGAACATTCTTTTTCCAATAAAATGATACCAAGATCATTGATTTTTGAGTAAGGCGTTTTGATTCTATGACCATTTTTCGGAGGCAATGCAATTTCCCAAATTTGCCAATTTTTCAACAGCGGCCGTCATCGGAACGCCGAGATATTCTGGCGTCTCAGCTTGCCATACCGGACAAACCGCGATGACAAAGGGCTGGAATGCCCTCGCTTTCATAAAGAAGACGATGCGTGCTGCATCTCCATTGTCATCACGGTTTGTCCGGTATGGCATGCTGAGACGCCAGAATATCTCGGCGTTCCGATGACCGCCACTGTTGAAAATTGGCAAATTTGGGAAATTGCATTGCCTCCAAAAAATGGCCCTAGAATCAAAACGCCTTACTCAAAATCAATGATCTTGGTATCATTTTATTGGATAAAGAATGTTCTAACCAACGAAATAAAAATTAATGACATTTTGCCGATAATGGTGAAGAAATTAGCGATCATACTCATAGCATCCTTTCTGGGCCACCCTGTATATACATTTTTTGATATTGTGGTGAGAGCAAAATTACATGTAAGTTTGATCTTGACCTGTTGAAGGTGAGACTCGAGATATCTTGTCACGAAGTCTATGAGAAATGCATGTTGAAGAAAATTCATACTGTCTTCAATGGGTTAAAGATTGTGTCAGGGATGTGCAAGTCCATTACTTCCCTTCATTATCAATACCAAACGGTAGTTTAGTACTTACAAATGGTGTGTTGAAAGTTTGAGATCCATACGTCTTGAATTTGTTGTTTCATGAGAAAAACTGATAACGACATTATTACCAGAATGTTGTTCTTTCCGTGAGTTTAAATTTTGCTAAAATTGCGAATCGCGGTTATGTGTACCGTCGCAAGACCAGCGGAGCGCACTGATTGGTTAAACGGCTAAACTCTGCGCGACCTTCAGCTAACGGCTGATCGGACAATTTTGGAACGGCCCGTGCACGTCGACGTCACAGATTTTTTTTGAAAAGACGTCGAGTCATTTGGAAAAGGATGAAGTTTAACCGTCTAGATTTTCACCAAAACTCAATATTTTACCCTAAGTCTCTATGAGAGGTGTTTATATGAATCTTCACATCGGATATGATTTCAGCTGATTTCATTCATTTAGGTGTTTTTTGACGTGCAAATCAATGACACAATCTTTAAAACAATACTTACCTCAGTTCAACTTGAAGCAATGTAAATCTCCTGGTGATAGCATTTTCAATCCACGAATGGAATACAATAGAATGGAACAGAATGGAAAAGCACCGTCAGTCAATGTCTAGATATGTTTGTAATCCAATTGAAAAACAAATTAAAAAACGAGCGTACGTTTCATGTAACCCCTATAAATTAACTGGGGGGGGGTTCAAATTTTGAACCCCCCCCCGACGAACTTTCGCGACCATCACGAGCGCCTGCAAAGAATTTCTTTATCAACAAAACCGCGTCGCTACGCCGACTTTTTTACTCTTGTAAGTCTTTGCCCGCAATTCTTTTGAGACCATTGAATTACTCGCGAAAAATATTGGAAACGTACCGTACGAATTGCTGGCGCGACTTTTTTATACATGCATGTCAACCCAAAAATGGGATTCAAAACGTGATTGTGTACAAATCAATATGGAACAATTGTGATTTTTCAGCCAGGAACATCAATAAAATAGTATGATTAGATTT
>JZLH01S0566700.1:1644-12613 GCA_001188425.1 Eucidaris tribuloides
ACGTTTCGCGATATTTTGTGTGAAAAGATTGCCAGATCGGGGAAAATACCTAAAGACCGATTATTTGTATATTACCAATGGACGAAATGTCTTACAGACAGTCGTATGCCTATGCAAAGGCCGCTAACTTTCTGTCGTGTGCCAATCCAAAGGCCGTTAATTGAATTCAGTATGTAGTATATTAGCGGCCTTTGCCTGGACACACAACAGACAGCGGCCTTTGCATAGGCACACGACGGGACGAAATCACGAATCTCGGCTTGAAAGCACGGGTATTGATTTAATATGTTTAATTGCAGTTAGGACACCTAGTCCCCACTCTCTGTTCCTTTAATCTAATCGAATGTGCACAATTAAAAATCATTAGACAGATTATTAGACGCACACACTGCGGCTGCTATTAGACCGTTGGATATCGGGCTGTAACCATGGTAAATGATGAGACTACACACTAAGAAAAATAGGTTCAACTTTGGACTTTTAGAGGTACAGAACAATGTCACACTAGGAGCACGGGAGCAACTTAACACCTTTCAGGTGCAACTCTACACCTTTAAGGCTGAAAGGTGCAAAGTTGCACCCTTAAAGGTGCTCCCAGTGTGACATTGCTAAAGATGCAATGTTAAACCTATTTTTTCTTAGTGTGCATGTGAAATAATCAAAGAAGCTAAGGTCTCTTACCTATCAGTTTCCTTTTCCAACTTAACACCTTTCAGGTGCAACTCTGCACCTTTAAGGCTGAAAGGTACAAAGTTGCACCCGTAAAGGTGCACCCAGTGTGACATTGCTAAAGGTGCAAAGTTGAACTTATTTTTCTTAGTGTGTATGTGAAATAATCCAAAGTAGCTAAGGTCTCTCACCCATCAGTTTAATTTTCCTGCTTTTCTGGTATGTAGATGTACTTATCGAATGTATTGCAATTATGGAAGCGGCACAAATTCATGTATTCATCCTCTTTCGTGTACAACAGCTACAGCAACGGTCACGTTAAGGTCTTTAGAAATGACGAATCAGACGATTTTCTGCATTACAACGACCCCACTCCTATATCGCCAATCAAGGCTATCGGATATTCCACCGGTTGGGGCAGCACAGGAAGATTTGAATTTCCTGTAGAGGGAATCATGTCAGGTACGGACTTTTTCTGAGTTGTAGAAGTAGAGTCGATAGATACCCATAACCGCATCTGCATTTTTCATTACGACTAAAGTAATAGGCTGACATTGTGAAGCTTCGATTTAAAAAAATGTCAAATTGTGATATCTGAACAACATAGTAATGTTTAAATTGACATATAAACACACTAGAATACAAAAGTTTAAAAGGTTATGCTGCCGCTGGTAAGATATGCATGAATAAACAATTTCCACACTGGTGGTGGATAGAATAGCTTAGATCTACACACAGTAAGCCTATGGGAGGAAATGGGCAGGTGAATCCGGTCAACTTGAGTGCTTGTAAGTTTTTACTTTTTCAAAGCACGGAATCATCATTTTGAAATACAATTTTTTTTTTCAGGGCTTCATATTCAGACCTTGTCGCATATACACTGAGAGCATGGAGGATAATCTAGCTCACATTTTTAGAGTGTGGTCATTGTTAGCCTCGGGGCTTTAAAAGAGAATTTAACCAAATATCACGAAAATGCCAGATTAAAAAAACACAAAAACATTAAACTCTGCTATGT
Organism: Eucidaris tribuloides; assembly: GCA_001188425.1. NCBI lineage: Eukaryota > Metazoa > Echinodermata > Echinoidea > Cidaroida > Cidaridae > Eucidaris > Eucidaris tribuloides. The sequence goes on from JZLH01S0566700.1 coordinate 3,332, forward strand.
CTGTTTAGCGTGAATATGTTTACGAGACCCACTTCATTTCCAACAGGATTGTTTTTCTGGACAAGATGGATAACGCTTAGCACAAGAACAGGTTGTAAAGAGTTATCATTTTGTTGGTTTGCAGGTGAAAGCATATTATATTTACATTATAATATGTGCATTGCGAATAGACGGAGTTTAATCTGGTGAATTTCCCGTCACCGGCTCTAGTTTTTAATTATTCAAAATTAACATGGGTCCCACAATATGTTGATTTCTATTTTGTTATAGCTTTGTTACATATGGAAATGAAAAACCAATTAAATACTAATACCAATGATGTTACTACTTTATCCGCTTGAAGATTTGTGTAGAGGCTTTGTTGAAATGTGTTCTTCTGTACAAAAGTGACATTTTCAGGACACCATGTATTCATAGATGATTTGAAAAAAAAAAGCTGACGTTAAAATTGAGTATCTGAATATAAGAACGACCCAAGTCCATTTTGGACATTGGTCTTTATTGCCTTTATTGTCCGATATGAAACCAAAGATGACAATTGAAGTTAACCAAATTTCTCGTTCATAATTTGTAGATATCTAGTAATAACAAACTAATGCTTTGGTTAACTAGAAATGTCATCTCCGATTTCACATGGGACAATAAAGACAGATTTCCAAAATGGACTGAGGTCGTTTTTGTATTCATATACTCAATTCCGCTGCTGTGCAATTACTCAATCTTATCTTTAAACATCGTTCATGCAGGTAATCTGATCTTCGACACGACTACCACTTACAGCTATCGTTACGAGCTCCCGCTGGTCCCACCCGCCAAGGGTACCAACCTAGAGTTATTCTTCCTCGCTCGAGCTAACAACGATGTCCACATTGCACTCGCCCCACAAAAGGGACTGAATGGTGATCAGGCCCTTTATGAAATTGGTAATGACGAAGTAGTTTGGTTGTCTTAAAACACGTAATTAAATTCTTAAATTCCCACAGAATAATAATAATAATAATAATAATAATAAATAATAATAATAATAATAATAATAATAATAATAATAATAATAATAATAATAATAATAATAATAATAATAATAACAATAATAATAATAATAATAATAATAATAATAATAATAATAATAATAATAATAATAATAATAATAATAATAATAATAATAATTATAATAATAATAATATATAATTTATAAAGCGCAAAAACTATTCCAATATATTCTAATGCGCTGCTGGAGCTCCCAATGTGCTTGCTCCAATTACTACGGTAATTACATGAATAATAATACACATAAATATTATGCAATTTTTAAACATAGTCTAATGCACACTGAAACATCATAATAAATCATTATTGAGTGTTTACCTTAGCCAAAGTTACAGAGCAATATCGTTCAATTAGTATATTTAATCTTCCTCTCGAACCAACAAGCTGATGCTGTTCGTGATCTGACACCCATTTACTGATCGACTGATGTATTCATCTTCATCACAAAGATACAAATAATGTGTTACAGAATGAAATACATAGCTCTGTTCAAATTGATCCAAATTGGACAGGAACTTGACCAGGAAGAAGGTTATCATTGCAGATTGCGTAGAGTTTTAAGATAATATTTACAAAGATATATGAACAAGTTTTAGAAAAGAGAAAGAGAAGGAACGGTGAAGTACGTTAATATAAAATTTGATTCACTGAGTCCAATACACAAATTTATTGGTCGAGCTAGGAGTTGGCAAATATTGGGCAAGACGAAGTCAAGCCCAATATTTTTCAACTCCTAGCGAGACCAATAAATTTTGTATTGGACGAAGACGAAGAATCCAACTCTGTGTTGCAAATAAAAATTCAACCGACGGCTTAGCGTTTGCCGTAATGCGTCATTACGTCAGCGCATGTGTAGTGGCCAGGAGTCCAATATGGGAATAAATTGGATGCCCAATTTATTCCCACATTGGATCCCTGGCCATTACTACGCATGCGTAATAGCAACCAAGCTTCGCGCTGGCCAAGGACACGTATTTTTATTGGGTCCTTCGATTTTTGTATAGTAATATAGGAGGGAATATTCTAAAAACATAATAATGACCAAAATTGGATAATCAAATCAAAATTATAGGATCTCGCAATTCTTTTGTTTACCACCGTTGCACCCTCTGTGCTCGACCTCTGTATAAAATCACGGCAACAAAATTCTGCGTCAATGCACAGATAGCAATTCTTAATGTAAGTGGCCAAAGGGTCAATTGAGTGAGGCCTTGAACAAGGTCCTTGGAAAAGGCGAGATATATTACATTAGCCATTACATGCGGAAGTAAATGAATAAGGAGACTTTTATAATTTATGAATTTCTAAAAAAAAAATTGCACAAAATTAACGCAGAGTTGTTGAGCCGTAATGTCACAAATCTGTACCTTCTGAGACTCGAGTTTGCATGATCATTTCAAACGCAGAATCGCAGATTACAAAAAACATGAAAATACAAGTTAACGATGACAACATATTTTTAGTGGTCTCTGTAGATACATATCAGAAATGTTGTTCACCATGGATATGTCATGTAAGCCGGTATGCTGGCTTTTAGGGAAAAAGAAGAAAATGTTTACCCGGATGGACATTTGCGTTGTCAAATCATCTCAGCTACATCATACAGCAATTGTGCATTCAAGCCTACAACTAAACAAGTATATCATTACGAAAAATGTCGGTTGCTTGCCTATTAGTGATAATGTTAATCTGTAAATACAATAAACGAGTATAATTGCTGTAAAAATATTGAGCTGAATTGGTTATACGGAAAAATTCGAGTTAAACGAAATAGATCTAATTTAAAGATCAAGGTTTACATGGTAGAACTTCAATTCTTTCACAAAAAAAAACCATGTCGAACTTTGATGTTTCAGCTACATGATAATGCTTAAATGGACAAATAAACATCCTAGAATACAAAAGTTTAGAATGTTACGGTGCCACTGGCATGGTATACATGGACAAACAAAGTAGTAATCCTTCCGAGTATACATAAGATCTGTGAAACAGTAGTCTATGGGATGAAATAGACAAGGTCAGGTGAAGGTCACACCATATTTTGACTCCTTTCAAGGACTAAATAATCACTTTGAAGTACAAGTTTTTTAGGGCTTCATTTTTAGACCTTATCACAGTCACTCAGAACATGGAGGATTATGCAGCTCAGATAATTTAAACTATGATCAAAGTTAAACTGTGACTTTAATCACTCCACATACATTCCTTCTTTGCAGTTTTTGGCGGCTGGAGTAACACTCAATCCGTCATCCGTCGATGTAAGCAGTGCACCACTTTGGCCTTGGCTACTCACACACCTCTCAGCTCAACAGAGATGCGCCTCTTTCGTATCACCTACAATGCCGGGGTTGTCAAGGTCTACACCGCCCAGTCCGATCACCCATTTATGTCATACTCCGACCCTAACCCGTTGACCATTGGAGCCGTTGGGTTCTCGACCGGTTGGGGAAGCACCGGGCGCTTCGCTTTCCAGACCTGCAGCACCTACTAATTCGTGGTTACAGTTTGATAAACCGAGAGTCCAATAGACCAATTATCGAAAAGGGTCTGGTAGACCGATATTTTAAAAAGGGTCTGACAGACCGAGAATGGAATGGGTCCGATAGACCGATTATCAAGAAGGCTCCAAGGCAGACCGAATAACAGAAAGGGTCCGTAGACAATCGGGATATCAGATCATTTGCCATAGTCGGTCTATAGGACCGTACCTTTAATCGGTCTATAGGGCCTTTTTTGAAAATCAGTCTATACCGGATCCTTTTCAATAGTCGGTCTGTAGGATCCTTGGTTTATCAAAAGTGTGTAATAGCTCTTTGGTCTATCAGACCCTTACCGTTAATGGAAAATCCGTTTATCGAACGTTCGGTGTATACAGGACCCTGGGAATGGTTTCCACCCTAATTCGTCACATTACCATTTATATATGGGTCTCATTGTTCCTGGTGTTGGATCGCAGCTATAGCATTTACTCGTTTCCTTTAATTATAAACTTTTCTTTTATAAACTTTATAAACTTTCTAAACTGTTCTTTTAAATTTATGATTCCATTTCTGGAACTTTGAATTTGAAGAACTTGGTTGCATAAGGTACTAGATTCATTTTGTACCAAAAGTGAGTTTTCAGCATCAGTGCCTTTACCAATTACGTCCAACTTCAGAACAAAACTTGAAGCTTAATTACACAAGCAAGTAGGAAATATCGTGTGTGTTACTTTACCATTTTCATCGACGCGTGAACAAACCTTTGGAAATAAATGCAATTTTCCTTGTAGATACTGAAGGGGATTTAGCGCCTTTTGCAATCACAAGCTCTTCAATATTATGAAAAATCATATTTTTTTTGTTTTTGTATTTGGCAAAATGTTTATGTCCCCGCGGTAATGGCAGGGTTCTGCTTCAATATTTTTCGCGGTGCTATTTACCGTATCGTGCAATTCAGATTAACAAACCAGATAACACACACTATTATATTACAACCTTCATTACATAAAATGATTGCTTCAATGAGCACGGTAATAATACAAACCGAAATATTTTATTAAACGAAAGATAAATGCATTTTGTGGATATTAAAAAATAAAACAATATAAGGATCATTGACATGTCTGCATTTTCCAGAAATTTTGTTGGGTATATTTTAGGTACCTTCGGAAAGTTCCGTAATGCAGTTTTCGGACATGGTACAACCGGAATTGATTTATTTCTGCAAATGATATAGGGTATAAGTCAAAGGTCAATAAAGGCATCATTAGCTATGATTCGTTGCGCAAACGGTCAGTGGAGGTTGCATAAATGCATTGACTTTCCTATTAAACGTCAGCTATCCAAGTTATAATGCAGAAAATGTACTCGATTTGAGGTCATTAAAGGGGAAATTGTAATTCTGTAAGTAATTTAGCTATTGTGTAAAGGATTATACAGTTATATAACAGAATAAACTCATTTGGATAAATCGGGATTTTCAATTAATTTTTCATGTACGATTTATTTTAGTTGTAGGTGTTGAAGTTTTACGTGTGTGCTTATGGGTGATGAACGTAATGCAATTTGCTTCCGTGTATGTGTGCAAGCATGACTGTGTGTGTGCGTGTATCTGTGTTATTGTTTCTATTGTGTGTGTGTTGTGTCGTTGCGGTGTGCTGTGTATGTGTGTATGTGGGTGCGTGTGTGTGTGTGTATGTGACTTGTACGTTATTTGCATAATATATTAATTCATTGTATAATACGAAAACGATACAAAATTCAATTCAATTCGAGATACATTCACATTCTCATAATCTATGAAGTTGATTCAAAAAGCGCAGGTGGTGCTCCTGTGTTTATGTAATATAACCCAGTGGGCAGCCTTGCGAAAGAGGAACATCCGGGTATTATTTTGTGTAGAATATTTTCACACCTGTCACTGCGGTTTGTAAGGCAAACGATAAAAAAGTGGTTTTGTATGTTTAACAGCTGCAGGATTGATATTATATTATTAAACAGACCGAGATTTCTAAGGTCACAGATGATTCATGCTCAAGGTTCTTTCAGAAACAGACAGAAATATATTTCAGATGCATGTTTTTCGAAATCATTTCGAGGTAGCGACCCACTGGTATACACGTAATGCCCCTACGCTTATACGTAGCTATAACTTTACCTGAACAACAAGTGTGAAACAGTTTGGCTCAATTCAGACACACCGAGTAACCCAAGTTGCTATGGATAACGAGTCAGATATAACATTTGTGAACAGAACCACTCAAAGGCACTACACCAGCGCATTGCTTGTGTGCTTTCTTTCTGGTCTGGGAGTATGTCTCGTGTTACTGCTATACATGCCCCACAATCCAGGTTCCGAGCCGTCGACTGGAGATCTAACTTTCAGCATTACTGTCACTGCTCTTAATTTCGCCATAATTGTGGTAAATCTATATTTTATCTACGTCATCCGTTCTACGTCGAAATTTCACCGAACCCACGAAGTCTTCTGGCCGAATCGATGCCGACATTGCGCTCGAGCGCTGGGTTTAGACACCTCACTACCACATCTACACTCTGACCAGCCGTTGCAAGGTCCGACCCAGACAGGTTCATCTCATCGAATTCCAGCATGCAATCCTCGGGGCTTGTCGCGATCGATATCACAGGAGTCGCTGATCCATCATAGTTTCTCCTCATCATTTCAAGTTCATTCAAATCATTCCCTAGAAAGGTCAGCGTCATCGTCATCATCCAAGTCTGAAGATTTTACATCTGAATCTTTAACACCCACAATGATTGCAAGTGACTTACCAGCTCCTACGGCGCAGTCGTCACAGCTGGAGCGTATGCACCACGCCCACGTCCCGCAACCATCGTTTGGGCGACATTCCTACTCAAATTCGAACAGCACGCTCGTCAAAGTCTTTTACGTCTTTGGATTGATATCGGTTGCCATAGTCCCTTTACAACTTGCTGCTTCTATCATATGTATATCACTATATAACGAGCCAGTAATTGCGAATATTGTTCGAAGTATCACGCAGGTAAACTACATCTGTGTCATTGTCATCTTTATGATTTTTGCCACTTATTATCATGATGCTGTCTTCATTAACAAACCCGGATTTTGTTATGCGTTAGCATCACTTCTGGGTGTCAGCATTTGGATATCAGCGGACAGACTTACCATGCCATTATACAAAGTACATGTCTCACCCAATATTTCCTCAGACTATCCATGCTATATCAACGGAACTTTCGGAAATGCTTTGCAATATATTTTCACAGCAATGACTCCGTTTAATACGGAATGTGCGATTACTGCAGCTGGAATATTGTGGAAGTTCTGGGCGTCAATTGTGCCAAAATCAGCCTTGAGTACTTCGAATATCATAGGAGAAACGTGCGAATTCGAATCGTTTCAAGTAGGAAAGTGTTGTCGCAAACTGTTGTCATTGACAAAGTGCGTCCAGACTTGTCTAACAACATCGGATGAAATTCATTGTATTGACGGACAAAGACTGGTTTCACCAGGTACGTCTTCCACACCATTAATGGTTTTGAAGAAAGTACAGACATTATCCGTCGTAATGGCATCGATGTATTTTGGTCTTGGCAATTTTCTAACGTGGGATAGCCATATTGGTTTGTCAGCTGACTCTAGGGTGTACTTGAGGTGGAGTTGTGAAATTATCTTCGGCTGGCCGGTGGTACTTTTGTGTTTGCACCAACGATTTGTTACTAGAAGCACGGGTGGTTATAGCAGAAAGAGAGATATCTTAATGGGTAAGAGGTTCCTTGAAGGTCACGATGTGATGCTTTTACTGTGTTCCTGTGCAATGTTCACTCTGAACATATTCCGTCTGACTTCGGCGATTGGGCTTCTCTCTCAGCCGCAATCTGTGGCAGCAGATAGGTATGCCATGTCGTGTTTCGCGATTGTTTACTCACTTTTCCAAATTTTCAAAATATGGGTGATCACGTCATTTCTGCTTCTCGTTCAGCGACAACTTCTTCGCGGTTACACTGAAACAAAGTGGACTCTGATATGCTTAATATCTGTGGGTGTTGCTAATGCCACGCAGTGGTTAATGGACAGCGTAGTGGTCAGTTCTTGGTCATTGTTGTCGTTATTTTTTGTTCCACCTATTGGAGAAATGATAGGCGTACTGCTGGAGCCCTTCGCTTCGTTATACGGGATTCACTCGGCTATGATCTCTTACGAAGCGTATAAAACACTTCTTTCAGTTATGAAACACTCTGATGGTTTGACAAACCCACAAAGGGGATTTTAAATTCCAAGGTTTAGCATGAGAAATGTTAAATCAAATAGAATATTTCTGTTGTGTGGCTCTGAAATGATCATTTTTTTTTAATAAAGATTGAGGTCAAGGGTGATTTGAAGAGGCAACTTTTGAGCTAATTATCTTACTTGCCTGTCGATATATCATCCACATATCTGATTTTCCTGTTAAAGCAAGTGGACATTATTCTCGAAACATTCTTTGGATCTACATGCTGAAAATGCAGATCTCAAAGTAACTGTCATTTTTGCTCGTCCGCAATTTCCTCTTTGGTCATAAATCATGATATAGAGACCAGAGAAAGAAAAGTAATTAAATTTCCTATGGCAGAACAACACATAAATAATCATTTCAGGCAATCCTGACCAAATTTGGGACCCTTTTAGATTTATCAAAATATAGAAAGAAATAAACCACCATGTGAAATTTGGAATTTACATCCGTTGAACGATTAATTGGTTGATTTCACTTACCAGCAGGGGCATATATATGTTAAATCAAGGTAATTTTATAAAGTTCATGTTAATTACTGGCAACATGTATAAACATACTTTACTGGGTCTGACTATCCAGAAAAACAATGTTGCCATTTTTCCCGTTGACCTTTGGCGACCTTGACACAAGGTCAAAGGTCAAAGTGGTCATACATCGCCGAAATCGACCTTGGTATTAAAATGTGGCAAATTTCACAAGGAACAAGTATTATGACATTTAATTTGTTATTTGACCTTTTGGTTTTTTCGTATATGCAAATACCCTAATTACAGACTGTTATATGCTTAAATATGTCTTTATTCAAACTAGAGACCATGGGACCTCCTTTTTGTATTTTTTTTTAAAATCAATTTGAGCGTGCTGATTCCAAATCTATTAGGTGCCAGGCCCAAAACCTTGAGCATTTTTTGTAAAAAAAAATAAAGAAATTAAAATGGCTAATAAAACCATTAAAAAGGTCGCTAGTTCCATACACATTTCATTCGTCTCTTTCAACATAAAGCCTTTCAAAATGTTTAATTCGCTTTTCCTCCGGCACCCATCTGATTTGAGGCGGCACCCTCTATTGATTTGATTTCATCAAAACAAATTTTGTATGTCCAAAGTATGATTTAAGCATGCAAGATATTGCAATTTTAGGAGCTATTATATTGGGTTTTGGGCAGCCATTATGAATTTAGCGTTTTTACGAAAGAACTCGAAGTTTTTAGTTGAGCGCCCACCCATTTGGAATCAGCTCTGTAATATTGACTAGAATCCATCAAAATAAATTGTATATGTTGAAAAAGATGACGGAAATATGTACACTAATGTGACCTTAGCGGTCTTTTAATGGTTTCAGCGGGCATTTTTCTTTTTTTTTCTTTTTTCCCAAAACGCTCAATGTTTTGGGTTTGGCATCAATCGGAATTGGACTCGACACCCTTAAATTGACTAGAATCCGTCAAAAACCGTTACAAAAGATGGTTCCGTGG